>JBAMYA010000018.1:7542856-7562480 GCA_037176975.1 Arrhamphus sclerolepis
ATCACATTCATTTTTGTTGTGCTAATTACTGTGACCTGACACAATTTCATGACGAAAATCTTATTATCCTAAAGAGAATCTAATGTAATGTCAATGTCTTTTGTTTCTGTGATATCTTATTGCTGTAAAGTCTGATTTTATAATTGTGTCACTTTTTATTTTCATTGTGGTGTTTGAGATTAAAGTGCATGCAGCGGACATAACATGCTCAGCAAAAGTGACAAAGCCTACCAGCAAATGAGGAACTGGGAACTTGCCTTTCAGATTCACTTCCTTGTTGATTACCTTTTAAATGAATCCATGTAGGTGTCCTATGGTCAGGATAGTGCACGTCTTGCCGTAGGAACTAGTTGCAATTTTGGCGTGTCTTTGTGTGTGACTTTAAGATTCCATGACCCATCATTCCGCCTTTGTGCAGTTTGACTGTTTAAACAACAAGACACTGAATCCCACCGATTCCAGGTGCTGAATTAAAGTTAGATCTACACTTTGTGAAGTTTTTCTCACAGAAACTGCCATGACAACAGTCATGCTTTAGAATGTTGTGAAACACCAAAACTGCAGTAAACAGATGGTGTCAGACAGCACGTTTGGCTTTATATCAGTTTTTTTTTTCCTCCCTCAGAACTCTGCAAATGTACAAATCAGCCACAGAAATGATCATAAGCAGTACATTAATATTTTTCATGATAAATAAAAAACTCAGTGTTCATTTAAGCACTATAATCTTCACATTGTAACATCATGAAAATAATAAACTATCACCCTGATAGGTCACATGCCACTGTTTTTCTGACATATTTGTCACATCCACATGATTCAAAGTAACTTTGACTGAGATTGTTATTATCGAATTAGATGTTGTGTTAAGTTTCAGCTGACTTTCTCAGTGTGAATTAAAAAAATAAAACATATGTTGCGTGTGCATGACTGAAGTGATGTTGTAGAACAAAAACATAATAACTATGTCCTTGAACCACATGACCAGAGATCTAGTCATTTAATATGTTATAGTTATATAGTTATTTAAATATTCATAATGGATATGTTTGGCATAATAAAAACTAGAAAAATGTAATGAAATGAAACTCAAAACCAGGACCCAACATAAGTCTTTGTCTAGTGGTTTCATTTATTGTAACTAATTTTTAGCTGTACACATGCCTGCACAAAAATGCTAATAAATGCTAAGCTGGTAGTTGTTAACTCATTTTGAAACATCCTGCTTAATATCAAAGATCATGATCATACGTGCACATCACTCAAACCTTCACTGATTATTCAGTTAATTATTGGTACTAAAATGCAGTGAAAACATAAAGTTTTTTTGAAAAGAAGTGTGACTGCTCTTAAAAGCACATTAAACTGAAGGATCTGTTTTTAAAGCCCATAAAAGCCTGATCTGAGAAGATTTGAGTTTAGTGTTGGTGTTCTTTTTCCATTTATGTTAACTGTACTTCTTGTTTTATTTTGGTAGTCTGTTTCTCTGGTTTTGTTCTGTTTTACTTCCCCTGTCCCATCTCTCCTGATCTGGTTCACCTGTGTCTCGTCAGCCCTGATCTATATATAAGGTCTGGTCTTTCCCTCTGTCCTTGCTGCTCTGTCCTGTTTCTCTTCCTTGCTGCTTCCTTGCATTTCACCAGTTGTTTATTAAATAAAGGATTCTTTGTTGGATAACTCTTGCCTCTTGCCTGCTCTCCTGTGTTTGGGTCATATCCAACTAAACAAAACATTACATGATCACTTTCTGGGAAACTTAAAGACCTTTGATTTGTTTGTCTCTGATGACAACAAGCACCAGAGAGGTCAGATATTCCACTTTTGTCATGAAAGACTGGCTTTACCATCATGCAGATTGATATTTTTGTAATTATTAGAATTGAGGTGTTCATTGCTCTAGATTTTAAAGGAAAAAGCTTACATTTTTTACATATATCTTACATATTTTGTCTGAATGACCTTAGGCTCTGCTTTTGGGAGCAGTGGTCCCTGGTAAGGTCTCAAGGGAAGCTGGTGCTGGAGGATGGACCACACAAGAGCAATTGAAAAGAACATAAAACAATGTGGGCTCCTGTGGATTCGGCACCTATAAGAGGGGTCAGATGGATCTGTTGCTGTGCAACACAGGTAAAAGATGAAGGCAAAGGCCTCAGAGTTTCAGTCCTTGATTACTGAAACTAGTCCTTAGGATATAGAATGTCACCTTTCTGGTGAAGAAAGAACCAGAGCTTGTGGATGAAGTCAAGAGGTACTGACAAGATATTGTTGGGCACGCCTTACCACACAACATTAGTTTCAGATCCTCTCTCCTCAAGAGGGGCAGAACCATAATGTCCATAATGAACACCACAATCAAACACAAGAGTGTCCATCAATGCAAGTGGCACCAGGACACCCTAGATCACAGTTCGATGATCAACTTTGTAGTCGTGTCATATGTTTGAACACTCATTTGGAAAGAAGAACTCACAGGGAAGGATGCAGCACCCAGTAGGACCTAGAAGGCTCAAACATAAAGTAAAGGTTCGCCAGGAACAAACCAACTTTGGAGAAGATTCTGATAAACTGTGAGGCCACTCAAAGCAGAGAAAGCAATCCTTTACCACCACGTTTTACAGTTAAGATGTGGTTCCGTTGACCTTGACAAGGGATGCCACTGGATGGTGGAAGGAATAATTTTAGGATATTCTCAATCCAAGCAACACATCTTCCACATCGGAAGCTGAGTCTGTGGTCTCTAGGTGGGTTCAATGACCATTGGAGTTGAGATTGCCGAGGTAGGTAAAAACAACTCCAAAGTGCCAGGCCTCTGGGGGTGGATGAGGTCTGCCTGGAGTTCCTCAAGATCCTAGATGTTGTGGACCATCTTGGTCGACACAACTCTGCAGCATTGTGCAGACCTCGAGGACAGTGCCTCTGGACTGGAGTGGAAGTTTCCCTTTATAAGAAGAGGGACCGGTGTGATCCACTGACAGTGGAACCACCCCACTGGTTCCCTGGTAAGGTCCATGCAGGGGTGCAGGAGAAAAGAGTGCAGCTGATAGTTGAACCTCATATTCAAGAAGAGCTTGGTGGTTGAGCCACCCATATGACCTGTCAGCTACAGGATTAGCTGTCACTGTCACTTACTGGATTTTGTTTGGGGAATTAATAAAGCATTTTGAGTCAAATTGCCTGGGGTTGAAGGGGTAGTCTTTATTTGGTAAAGGAATAGTAAACAATTTGGGAAGATAATCTTTCACTGTCTCTCAAAGAGTCAATTCCAAAGATCAATGTCATTTTTATGTAGAATACACGCAGCCTTTTTGCAGTAGTTCATCATCATACTTTCCAAACTATTCAGAAAGCAAAGGATATAAAATGACTCCTTGAATGTGGAGCACAAGTCAATATTAAAACAACATGCAAATCTTTATTGAATAATATTGCTCAAATAACTCTCTTTCATAAGATAACTGAATATCCCAGTGTTCCCAAAAACCTATATGCACAATAGTAGGAACACCCTGAGGCTGTACTTATCCTGCAATGATTAATGAAAATGTCAGCCATTAAAAAGACCTATCGCCACTCCCACTCAGTAAGATTGAGAGATGAAGTGGGATAAAGTCCCAATACTGCCAGTTTTAGTTTTACGTTTAACTGACATAGTGTAAAATTACATACGTGTGTCCTCAGCAGCTATATGACCGTGACAGCTGCATTATGGTTTGGTCGCAGCACAGGGTGTGACTGAGCACTTCACAGTTTTTATTCTGAATATAGTCACTAGATGCATAGATGTGAAGGCTAAAGGGCCACAGTTGCATTGGCACCTCTTACACATGGTTACATAGTGTGCTCAAGTCCTGGGCCCACTTGAGGAGGTGTCAGTGCTCTCATTCCTGTTTCTGTGCACTTATTTTAAGAAGTTCACATTCTGAAGAAAACGCACCAGTGGTTATTGAATACTGGCGTTAAGACACGTTTCTAAACACTTTTAACATAAAGAAATGAAACAAAATTAAAAAAAAAAAACACTGTGATTACACAATAGCAGATTTTCCCTGATAAAATTGCAGATGAAAGGCAGTCTTTTTTTTTCTTTCTTTTTTTAAACAAAGATGCATAAATTTACTTTATTATTATGCACACTTTTTGCTGACAGAGTTTTTCTCAGAAGAACAGAGTCTAGCTTGGTGAAGTCTGAAAATAAGTCACAGCTCAGGGTCACAAGATTGTGCCCACACTGCCTTGCAGAGGGGAATGACACGCATGACCACTGACTGTGGAAAACAGGATACAGGGTACATCGCAACAGGAAGTGTTGCACTCCTCCCCTGCTGCACATCAGTTTGGCCAGAATGACTGCAGGTTGATGTCCACACTCTGTAACTCCTGTGGCAGCATCAAAATTTCGTAATCGTCTTCGCTCACCATTTCTTCTGTGCTAGTTGAGTAATTCGGTTGAAGAAAGAAAGAAAGAAAGAAAGAAAGACAGAAGGGAAAGAAATAAAGAAAGCTTTGCTAGTTTTCATATTGGTTTGAAGCAAATGATAAATTACTTAGGTTGGCATTAACCAATAATAATGATAATAATAATAAAAATAATAATATATTTAATAGGCTCAAGTAAAATTAAAGAATCAACATATAATGTGCATTTCCTGATGATTTGTGAATTTTAAGAAAATACAGCAGCTTTTTGTAAAGAAAACAAGAAAAAAAGTATACACTTTGAAGACGATAATACATATGTGCCTGAAGGTACCGTGTGACGCAAATAAAACTGATGAAAGTCTCAAACAATGTTTAAACATGAGTAAGTCAACAAAAAATGAAGTTTCTAGAATAATCCCGAAGGTTAAAAATATAAAAAGCAATATATAAGCCTGTAAACCTACAACACACAAAGAAGAGTAAAACGGCTTCTCATATCAGCATGCTTGCATCAGGAAAGTCAGGAAACACCCACAGTCTAACTCTGTGAAGTAATCAGCTCCAGTCTTACCGTCACCCCGTCTATAATATCCATCTGTGAGCTGCAAAGTTGTCCATCGTGGAGTTGTTGAGCTACTGGAAGCAAATATCCAAAGTTGGTTGAAAATGGAGGCTTTCTTTATATCTCAGAATTAACAGGGGAACTAAAAAACTTCCTTAATTCTACCAATTTAGGTTGGTAAAAGGCTTCTTCTTTTCCTTCTTCTTCCTTATTAAAAGAAGAAGGTGACAAACTCTTCCTACGAAACAACCCTCTGCTCCTGATGCTGACAAGTTTAGTTTTTATTTTCCCATCAAGTTAGCAGCTGTCATCAGACTTCAATACTAAATAAATCTTTTATATTGACTCTTTTCTTTTCTTTTTTTCTTTTTTTTTTTTACCAGAAAACAGCAATTCCATTGCCCTTTTTTTTTTGCTTGTTTGTTTTCATTTCTTCATATTTTATTCAGTGTCATGTTTCATTCGAGAGTGTAAACTGTAATGTTTCGGATGGTGCTGGTTTGTAAAATCTGCTCAAGTTTAAAAAGAAAATGACACACATTGCATATAAGTAATGGAACTTGAATTTAGTAGCAACCAGCATATCTTATGAGCTGAAAATATTTTATACTTCCCATCTAACATTCACTAGGATTACATAGAAAGCAGACCAGAATGGTACAAAGTAGAAAAGCATGTAATTACAGAAATGATTTGTAAAACAAAGCATGCAGCACAGGGATGTTTTAGATTGACGTAGGAATGCCAAGAGCGATAATGACAATAACATCTGAAATAAGTGCCCTCATTCACTTATTGTTATTTGCTCACAATGGCTGAATTAAAAAAAAAAAAAAGCTAATTTTAAGCAGAACATCTAATAATGGTTTTCTATGCTTTAGCACATGGATTGCACAAAGACTGGAATCTTAAGAAGTAGAAAATAAAAGAATGTATGTATATGTTTATACATTTTTTTTGTGTTATGTGCATCAGACATTAATTCAGGAATTTAATCAACAGCAGGGTTTTTAACTAAATGGATTCACACACAATTCTATTTTTTAATGAAACTTAAAACAACAAAAACTATAAAATTGTGCATAACATCTCAGTTCCGTGGGTGGATGGTCAACGTTAAGGCCACTGTTTCCTGGCTAATTGTAACCAGAGGTTTCAGTGGCCATCATGTGTTTCACAATGACATGGAACAGTCGCTTGACATGCGTGCAAGGGGACATCCAGGCCTCTCACTTCTTATTCCTGATTCCTCATTTTCTCTGGACTCCACTAGCTTCAACTATCAGACAGGGGTGTGAGTATTATTAGACGAGAGTGAATCACAAGGCGCATGGACATTTGTACACTCACGGACAAACAGACGACAAATCATTCACCGTGGAACAGTGCTATTAGTCTCTTGTTCTACATGATACATGAAAGTACTACCTGTAATCATCCTAATCTGCTGCCTCAGTCTGTTTAACAACTCAGGAGTTTAATTTTTTTTTTTTTTTAACTCCTCATTTTTAAAACTGCACTGACCAAAACATACACATTTAACCATATTTATCCTTATAAGGCCTGGGATGCAAGAGCCCACCAAACAACACAGTTCCTCTTTCTTTATGTATTGCTCAAGTCAGACAAAGATGACTCATTGCGGATATTAATCATGTTTTTTGGTATCTTCACATCTCATTCTGCTCACTCTATTCCACTTGTCAGTTAGTTTATTTTTAAAAGCATGTGAACATAAATGTTGGCTAGACTTCAGATATGGAAAAGAATTGTCGCTAAAGAATATGGTTATTTTTTTAAATTCAAAAATAGGTTGTGATGTGTCATTATATAGAGTACATCTGTGATATGACTTGATCAAACACTGCTCATTATATAATCTTTTAATAAACTAACTTGAAAGTGTAGACTATGTGCTATGCTCCAGCTTCTTTAAAATACCTTCAAATGTGGTAAACTTACTTTATCTCAAAATTCAAAAATTCAAGATTCAGAACCACAGTGGGGCATTGGTAGACAAGCTGAACCACCTAAACTCAGAAAACTGACATGAAAGTTGTGCAAAGTTTGATAATACATCGTGCTAATTAAAAACCTATTTCATAAAAAAAAACATGACAGTTTTTTTTAGTTGCTGTGAGAGCAAATAACAAATGTCTTACTATAATTTATCCAGTAAACCTCTGTCAAAAGCACCACCTGGTGGTGAGGCAGTTCATTTAAAAAGAAAAAGCAAAACAAACCAAAAAAAAACTTTTTCTTTGTTGCTCTAAGAGGAGCAGTAAGAGATGACCGACAGAGATTCTAACCATGGAAAGAACCCACAGAAAGCATCTACTATAAAGTATAATGTGAGCATCAAAACATTACGCATTCAAGTAAAACGAAACTGAGTAAAACTAACTAACTAAAGGGAAAAGCTGAATGGTGCTATTTTTGCTTTTTGACTTCGGTTTTGATTTATCATAACATAGAACTGTGATAATATATTTATGTGTAGCCAAGATTTTTTTCTCCTATATTATTCTCCTTTATGAATTCTACACATTTTTAAAGAGCACAAGTAGGTAATAGGTAACACTAATAAATGAAATACTGTGGGAATATCTTGCAGTTTGTATGTAGATGACACCACTGGTTTACAGAACGAAGCTTGAGAATAGTTTAAATTATTTTGCTACCTTTATGTCACTACATTGGAAGTATGCATATGCTCATTATGTTCTCTACAGTTTACAATGGCATATACATAAGGCAGTTGTAGAAAATTATATTCTCTCTCTAAGTGTGTGAATAAAAGGGAAAGTCCCAGCAAAGAAAACAATGCCATTACTTTAGATGCCAGGGTAAAGTCCATTCCTCCCCACAAGGTCCAGGTGCTGTTGATGTCCAGCGGACTCTGAGGAGGATCAATCCGCAGAAAGCTGCAGGTCCTGACATGATCCTATGCCACCTGCTCAGAAGGTGTGCTGATGAGCTGACTCAGCTCTTAACAGACATATTTAGCATCTCACTGAGTCAAGTCACAGTATGTCCCTGTTTTCAAAGGTTAATCATAACCCAAGTCCCCCCAAAACCCACAGTCACATTCCTGCACAATTAACAGCCAGCTGCACTAACTCCAATAACAAGTGTTTTGAGAGGTAAGTTAAGGATCACATAACATCTGTCCTGCTCTCCTCTCTTGATTCACGTCAGTTTGCCTACATACCAAAAAGCTCCACTGCACTTTTAACTCATCCACATGTTGTTCATTAACTTCAGCTAAGTATTCAACTCAATAATCCTCTTGCACCTCACCACCAAACAGGGTGTTTTGCCAGAACATACCATTGTGCAAGTGGATTCTTGACTTTCTGTTAAAGATCCCTCAGATTGTGTGTTTGGGCAACAATATACCCTCCACTGTTTGCCAGAGCACTGGATCCTGACGGGGCTGTGTCCTGGATCCTCTTCTCTTCACACTGATGACACATGACTGTTGTGTAAAAATGACCCCCTACCACATAACAAAACATGTAATGGTGATTGACTTCAGAAAGAAGCAGAACACACCTATCTACATCAGTGGGACTGCTGTGGAGATGGTTAAAAACATCAGGTTACCTGGGGTGAAGGCAGAACAAAACCTGTTCTTCACACCTGCACTGCAGCACTGCAAGACTCAGAATTGTTTTTACCCAACAGCCATCAAGCTGTTAAAAGGACAACAATAATTAAAACTCTGACACTCTGGCCACTTTTAAAACCCACTGTAATAGTCTGTATGTATTAGTCTTTCTTTAATCTTATTTTAATGTCATTAGCACAACATATGCACTCATTTATAGCAATTTACCCTACTTTTTAATGCACATTTTATTTAACTGCATTGACTTTTTCATCTGTATTTTGATGTGTGCGAACTACATTGGAACTGTTCACTACTAGAGTGGTGCAGTCTGAATGACAATAAATAAAGACTTGAATTATATGACTATTTTAGAATTAACATTCACGAAACACTGGTCAGTGTTACTTTTGTATTTTCAGTCTTGCAGAGATATATACAGTTATAGAGACAGATTTTTTTTTTGGACATGTTAGATTAAGATATTGTTACTGCCAGCTGCCAGTGAACTCAAAAGGACACAATCAGTCTTGATCAGGCTTCACAGTCATTTCCTAACCTGCTTCATTCAATCATATGAAGCATCTCAGACACATCAGCGGTGAGAAAGATCCAATGATGACAAAAAAAATAACTGTCTAATAGAAATGGTCTTATTTGTGAAAAGGTTCTTGAAGTGATCACTTCTGAGAGTTACGGAATTAGGTTGGAAGTACTAATTCAAAAGTTTATTTAAAAAAATGTTCAAATTTAAATAAATACTGTTAGTTGATCATTTTTATGACCTATAAAAGGACTAGAGGTGATGTTCAGGTAGTCATCAAAAAAAAAGAAGAAAAGCCTTGAGAATTCAGAGAGCATGCTGTTCACCTTGTGTCCAACAAAGTTCACCAGTAAGCCTCAGTTAAATGAACATGTGAGTAAGGGTTTAGCATGAAGAAAAAAAAGGCTACCATTAGTTTGGCATAAAACTCAATTACTATGCTCTTTTTCTTTGAACCTCCTAAATTCATCTACTTTGAATACCTGCCTCTAAGCTTTTCACCACTTGATAGTGTCGCTATGTGTGCTGACCTTATGACAAGCTAGTTTTAAAGCTTGACAAGATATGCTTTAATGTCATGGTACCCGAACACAACATACATGACAAGTATACATGTACCCAGAGCTTGAGGCTATGAAGGGATGGTAACACATTATATTGCCTAAACAGAGGACAGCTTGCAACACATGATACAACTCACTTTATGTGATCACTCAGCAAAGCAAAATGGCTGCCTTCCTAATAACAAGCCCAAACTCACCTTCAAAATAAAGGACAATAGAATGAACACTTTCAAAATAAAGCTGAGGGCAGAACAGAGAGAATAAGGGCCAGGTGGGCGATATACCACAACAAATTAATTTACACAAATAATACAAACAATTTATTTTGCCTTCTCTCCACTGTGTATCACAGTGACCAGAGGAAGACCCAATATTCCCTCCCCAGTCTGTGCTTTCACAAACGATTGTGTTTTTTTTTCCTTTACTTTGTGTCCACAGTCAGCAAAAAAAAAATTTAAAAAAATCCCTGATGTCTCTGATCACTGACAGCTTTAGGCAATCAACACTAAAAAACACAGTGCTAAAAGAAATGCCAATAAACATTGTACTTTTCTACCTGGTTGTTCCTGTGGGACACACACTGGCCTCAGTTCCCCATCATTGATGAAGCTTGCAATGTTGCTGCAGCTGGAAGAGGGAGATTCAGTCTGAGGGAAATGTCAACCAGTTGGTGGAGACCCCTGAAGGCTACCAAGCATGGTAGCAGGGTTTTCTCAGTATCCAGCGCTCCAAATCAAGTGATACAATTTGCAATATGAACTTAGAAGTTTTGCAGAACTGCATGTTTTTTCCACATAAAAGGGCTACTTTTGACAATGAAATAACTCCTCAATGATCTCATTTATGATGGATCTTCATGATTTTGTAAATGTAGCACAGACATCAACAGGGAAGATACAGGGAATGAAGCCATGTCACAGAATTAACTCAATTTCTTAGTCAAATTAAATTCTAAAGGCATAAATATTAAAATATAAAATATATAATATATAATTAAAATATAAAAAAAAAAGGTGTTATAGGTTCTTCAGAAAAGGCATTTGTCAAGTCAGAGCATGTCTTTGATGCACAGGTAGACCCTACCTGGACTGCACCCCAGACCAATATTATGATTAAAGTCCCTTACTAACACAGATTTAGAAAAGACACATGTAATACCTAATAAATCATACTTTAATACATACATTAATCTTTTAGTTTTTCTACTAAATTTGTAAAATCTGTTTTTTATTTTTTATTTTTTTATGATTTCTGAGTTATGAGCAGACACAGTCACTATGGGATATTGGGAGGCTGGCTGGTGGAAACACGCAGAGAAGTGTGTAAACACTGTAATTGTGCATCCTGGATTTTGAAGCATTTGGATTGGTGAAAATATCCATTAAAGATAAATATGAGAACTCCACCATTTACAATGTGTATTGTATTTCATTACTTTGTATTTCATTATGAAATCTTTAAAGAAAACCTTCATACTTACAACACTGTTATGAAAAAGGCTAGACAAGCCGATTTTTCTGACATGACCAGCAGGAATATCAATAACAATCAGCTGCTTTTTGCCACTGTTGAGAAACTAACTAACCCCCCAGCACAGTTAGACCTCATAACACCAGGCCAGCTGTGAAATACAGGAATGGCAGCATCATGTTGTGGGGATGTTTAACTGCAGGAGGGACCGGTACAAAATAGATGGCCTCATGATGAAAGAACATTATGTAGAAAGATTGAAGGAACATCTGACATCAGCCAGGAATTTAAAGCTTGGGTGCAAATGGGTCTTCCAAATGGGCAGTGACCCAAAGTGTACCACCAAATTGACCCTTTATTAGTCTTCTGATTGGTCCCTGACTGAACAAAACCAGATAAATCATTCTCCGTTGCTACATCCGGGGCAGAATATCCAGTTGGACAAACTATCCGTCTCTGTCATTCACAACAATGGAAAGAAAGTTTTTTTTTTTGCTTGTATCACCACTTAAATCATTGGATTATTTTTTATTGAACTTTGTCTTATTAAAAAGGAACGCTTCAGAACACACTGCGCAAAGTGTAGTGAGGGTGCAGCGTGCTTGAGGAACTTGTAAAAGTGACACTCACTAAGATATTTGAGAGTCCTGGCTCGAAAAATGGTCACATATAGTCTTTAAAGGTAAATCTGTTGATGGGAGGCTGCTAACATCAGCTGCCTATTCTGCCATGCTGTTAACTAAACTATTCAAAACATCCCGTTTTCATGGAAAACCCCTGTTTTTCAAACTCACTACACGTACCGAAATGTTCCTTTTTATTAGTATCCAGTTACTGTTGGTTTTCTTTGGTGCATTAATTTGTAAAAAAGCAATGTAAAAACCCCTTTTTTACAATGGGAGTGGACGGGAGAGATAATTTTGTCCAACCTAGCAACAGAAACAGTGGGGCGGGACTTGATAAAGGGTCAATTAGTTAAAAAAAAAAAAAAAGCGGCTTAAGGACAACTTGGTCAGTGCTCTGTAGTGGTCATCACAAAGCCCTGATCTCAATCCTCTAGAACATTTGTGGACAGAACTGAAAGGCAGCCTACAAATCTGATTCAGTTACACCAGGACACCCAAAGCACTTGACCCAAGTCATATAGTTTAAAGGCAATGCTAACACATACTAAAGAAATGTATGTAAACTTCTGATTGCAAAGAAAATAATTATTTCATTCTTTCTTATTATTCTGGTAATTTTTGCAGGAAGAAATGTTTTGGTCGTACTAACTGACCTAAAACAGGAAATGTTTAGTCTGACTTCTTTCAGACAGTGACAAAAAAGGTAATGTGTCTCTTGTTTGTTTTTATTGGTTATCCTAGCTTATTTTACACCACTTTTAAAAAACAACAAAAACATTTGTATGTGTGAAACTGATTAGTTGTTGTTTTTCTTGATTTTCTTGTTATATTTTTGGTGTTTGAGTTTAGCTGTATGGCTGCTTGTCAACAGGACTTCCTCTCAGTACTGCAAAGAAAACCACAAATGAAATAACCTCAACCTTTATATAGTGTATGTAAACTTCTGACTTCAACTATATGTAGAAAAGTGCTTTACAGTATAAATTATAATTTGGTTAGATTCACATGAATCTATGATAATAATAATAATAATGATGATAAGAATAAGAATAAGAAGAATAAGAATAAAACAATCATCATCATCTCTCCCTTCTCTTCTTGTGCAGGTCTTACCATGGAGATGTTGTATGGAGTTAGAACAGTCTCAATAGCCACAAATGTGCATGACGATTCATAAATGCGTAGGACAATTTAAAAATGCGCAGGACAAGATTCACACGTGTATTTCTGATGTACACACAAATATAACTGTATTTACAAATGGCTTCTGGTCTGTGGACTTTGCTACATTTGTGTGTGAAGTTTGAGACTGACCGGACGTGCTTGAACTCACAAATGCATTTTTTTAACACTTTTTTTTAACAATGATCTGCAACCAATCTTCCTTGTTTCAGTCAATCATAAGAAATAATTTGCTCATAAACCAATCACATTAAACCATTCAAACAGTGCTATCCCAGACAGCACACAAACATCTGGCCGATATCATAAGACTGTACATTGCCTGCTAATTATAATGTGATAAACATTGGCCGAAAAGGTGGCATTTCTCAGTTATTTTCCCAGATCATCAAACCTGTGGGCTGGGTTAAAGTTGGGTTAGCCCACTGCCGTTTGTGCGCCCCAGACAGCACACATATATTTTGCTGACGTCAGCCAGATAAAAAAACGTATATTTTTTGTGCCTCTCTTCTCTCTGTCATGTCTCCCTCCTCTTTTCTTGAACTGAATTGAAATGAAAGAGTTGAACTGAACTGAATCAGCTTAAAGCAAGACACTATCTGTAAATACAGGAGCAACTTTGATGGTGTGATTTATTCACTTATTATTTAATTATTTACAATATACTAATTTTGTAGAATTATATGTCTGCATGGATTTTTGATCACAAGGAGTAAATGTAGCTAAGCACAGCAACAATTGTTTCCGGTAGCATAACAAAGTTATAGTGTGAAAGGTTTTGGATGTTTATTTTATTTTCTATTCAATTTAAAACTATCAGAGGTTTGGGATTTTCTAGAATTAAAAGAAAAGTGTCAAAAGTGAGGTGTGCTACATCACAGCTATGTCTACAGCTGGAAAAAACAAAAAAACATTTAAAACTGACTGTGATGCTAGTGTCATTTTTATTTTCTATGTATAAGTAGTTCAAATTGAAGGATTTGTGTGAATTTAGACTATGTGGTTTCCCACCAGCAACCATTATTACTGAGTATAAACCCTACATTTTCACTAACATAACCAACATGAAATGAAAAATAAAACAAAAGATATGTGTTATGAAGATCTAAGGTTTGAAATACATGCACTTATTTTGCAGGGAAAAATTTGGGATTGTGTAGCTACTAATACACCAGATTTACTCTCGCGTCCATGAATTATCTCCAACTTTCACACGACTCCGAAATACAACAAAATCCTTTATAATCCCTAAATGTAGAAATTTGGGGGCACCCTGGCAAAGTCACTTCCTGAATTCTTTCTTAGGGGCGGGATCCATGCTGTGACTCCCCCTCTCCGTGCGTATATTCCTCTCTCCGGGATCCTGATACGTGGCTGTTTGGGAAAGCCGCGGTGACACATTCCAGAGTTTGATCCTCCTGTCTGCAGCAGCAGCCGGGAGGCTGAGAGCTCAGTGGCGTCAGCCTGCCTTCACCAAGCCGGCCTGGATGGCAGGGACACACTGGTGCACAGACTGCAGAGACCACAAGGTATTTTGACATTTTTTTGTAAAAGCCACAATTCGGCGTGTCTTTAGATTTTTATAGCATTTATCGATGTATTTTCTGACTTGCAACGGTAACTGTAAGTTTGTGAAAGTGATGCTAGGTGAGGCAAAATAGCTGCTAGCCGTGACTGCGTGTCCGAGGAGGAGCTAACCAGCTAATGTTAGCCGCCTAACTTTTACCCGCGGACTTTAAAGTTGGTTACTGCACATTTTTCACTGCAATGTTTAATTTGCTGTATTTATTTTGTCGCACAAGCACTGTGGCTTTGTGATTTTTCTGCTTATTTATTATGACAGCGCTTCTGTTGACCGTTAAGTTCATAACGCAAAAGACTCCCCCTCCCCTCCCCTCCCGCAAACTCTCATCTAGGACACTGACCCGCAGGTTTAATAATAATCTGTTATGACTCATTTGCATTTTGTGAATATAAGGTTGCACTTTGTTACAGGATGCCATTTCAGCTTTTCAAAGTCACTCTTGAAGTGGCATGAAAAAATATAAATAGTCTACTTCCATAGAGGAAGTCGGTTTGGACGTCTGCTGTATCTAGAAGTTTCTGTCTGGTACAGCTGAAGTATGTGTGTTTAAAAAAACAAACAAAAAACAACTTCCAGCGTAAGGTAAAAGCTATAACTTATATATATTACAGACACCAGTTCCATTAAAAAAATAAATAAATAAATGAATATTTAAGAAGAAAAAAAAAAGATGTTTGAGATGTTGCTGCTTATTACAAAAATTGCACGATTCGAAAAGTAGATCTTCCTTCTATTAATACCTATTTTTTTTGCTATTTGTGGTTATGGATTTTGCAACTGAAATCTGAAATGTCTTAATTAGAGTACAACTTTTCAGCAAAGACTAAGTTAATAGGTTTTGAGGATTATCTAGTATACCCATGGTTTTATCATAAAATTCACAGACTGTTATCCCACTCATACTGTAGCAATCTTATTTTTTTTTTTAACTTCTTCTGCAATAAAATAAATGATAAACCATATGCTTATGCTAAAACATTGTCACCAAGCGTACACCTGGTTGCAGAGTTTTTGCTGTGTTACCTGGGACCGTGTTGAGTTTAGTATCCCGCAAGGGAATCAAAGCCTAGTCCAAGTGAGTTAAAATGTCATTCTTTAAATTAAGGGTTAAGTTGTGGTTAGAGGTTACGGTTTGGCATGAACTGGTAATGATTAGGATCTTGCTGTTTATAATTCTGCTTGACAGAAAGGCAGCTGGGCTCATCATGACTGAAATCTGCTGCTGCTGAAGGTACATCAAAAAAGTAGTAGTTATCATCTGAAAACAGAGGAGCAGATATTAATACAAAACCTGCAACAGAACTTTATATGTAGATGTTTAGTCAGTTATTGAGGAATCCTATTTTTTTTCCAATCTTTTAAAGTCAGCATTCAGCATCAATGATTCACAACAAAAATTTTTCCTCCCACATGTGTGGAGAGAGGCATAAATATACTGTTCTGTAAGACTTTCCGTCCTGCATAAAGAGCTGAAGATAATGATCAAACATGTCATAATATTTTTATTTATATAATTAACTTTATAATTTCCAATAATCTGACTTAAGTTCACTGTCCACTAGAGATGCCTTTTTTTCAAGAGAAGGGTTTCAGATGTTACATAACTTCTGCTCATATTAAAATTCTTTATGTATACCACATCAGTCAGATTAGTTTAAACACAAAAGTGAAGACATGGGACAGATTAATTCTAATCAAAATGATTTACTGATAGATCTGTACAATGCACAAATGTACTATTAATTTATTTTTTTAAATAAATCTGACCCTTTGACTACCAGAGTTTGACACTTGAAATTCTGGTTCTTTACTCATTTTTAGGAGATGGTTGGCCTGTTTGTCTTAACGTTTGTCCCTCTTACAGCATTACTGGTTGCAAGTGATTTTTGGACCGTGGGACGGATGAAAGGTGGACACTATTGGAGGCCCAGCTGGGCTATAGCTGCTCTGTTTATCCCAGTTACTCTGCTGACGCTGACCTGCAGGGAGGCATCCAGCAGCCAGAAGATGACGCAAACTGCTATGTCTCAAGCAACAGCCACAGCTGCAGGACCAGGTCCCAGCCTGACAGATGACCTCCCAGGCCTCCAGGCAGTAGCAGATTTTTTAGCCAGTGAGCATACACATGTTTGGCTCCTGTCCCTGGTGGGCTCTATTGCTGTAGGCCTCAGTGGAATTTTCCCTCTCCTTGTTATTCCCATTGAAGCTGGAGCAGCCCTTAAAACAGAAGGTAGGAGCTGGCATTTTCTAGCCTGAATATACATGTACATTTACTGGATATACACTCACTGGAAACATTCCTCATAGACCAAGGTCCATATCAACAGTTTGACAGAATTGCTGCAGATATGGTGAAAAGTTTCCAAACCTTCACATTCAAAAAGTGTTTTATTGGCTTGATGTCTTGATGACTTTAGTTGCCATTGTCTTGTTATGGAAACTGGTTTTACATGATCTGATTTCTTCCTTTTTGTCTCTTTTGTGACATCACTCATTGTTCTGCTGAAAGGAGCGACCAGGAGATGGGTACACAGTGGTTTTAAAGGGACTGATATGGTCAGCTAAATAATACTCAGTAACATGAGCATCGTGTTCCTATTTTGTATTTTCATGTTCATCTTTGTATCATTTGAGCCAACATTGGGGCATGAACACAAATCTGAAATGTTACATAAACCTTTGATGTATGCATTGCAGATATCCTGTACTTGATGTCATAAACAAAGCATTTTTTTAAATTGATCTTTGCATGACTCAGGATGGACATGGTATTGCGGAGACCAGTGTGTTCTGAAATCACACAGCGACTATACAGAGTACTGATTAAAAAAACAAACAAACAAAAAAACTAATATCTTGCAAACCTAATAATCAAAAACATTGTTTGAGCTTCATGCAGCTGGTTACCTAAATGCACAAAAAAAGTCTGATTCCATTTGCCTGATTGTGACTGTGAAGCATGAAGGTGGTTCTTTGAATTGCAGCTATATCATGTCATTTTCTTGGTTCTGTAAAAGCACTATTTGATAATGTTACTTCTCAGGAGTTTTTGTCCATTTTGGATTACTTGCTTTTCCCCAAATTTGATACTGTCTTTGATGCCGCAGATAATGTGTAGATTCACGCAGCTAAAATATGTAACAACTTGCTCAAAAAGAAAAACACTGATTTGGAAATATCCCGCCCTCCATGATCACCACTTCTTAATGTAATAAAGTATCTCTCTATTCTGGAGCAGCAAGTGGGAAAGCTCCCCCCACCCACATCTCTGAAAGAAAATGTAATAGGTTCTTCATGAGGGATAGATTAAAACTCCTTTAGCAACTCGTGACTATATTCCTCTAAAGAAGCACAAATTATATTTTAAATGGCAAAACTGTTATTTGACATGGTATTTCATTTATTTTGCCAACTCCTGATGATGGAATTCAGTCTGAGGAGCCATAGTCACTGATGGTGACTATGTTTTGTACAAATATTGTGTCCCACATTTACCAGCCTATATTAATTTTGATTTTCTAAATCATATACATGAAGCACGATGTGGGCTGGGATAGGCTCCAGCAGACCCCCGTGACCCTGCACAGGAAATAGCGGGTGTAGATAATGGATGGATGGATATCCATGAAGCATAATCAGCCATTTCAGTTTCACAGGAAAAAGAGTGAAAATCTTTTATTTAAACCGTTCAAACAAGCTTGGCTTAAGTGAGAAGCACAGCACTATGAAGTATATCCTGTGTAACATATAAATAACTCTTTTAATGCACAAGTTTATGTTATTAAGCTTCAGTGATCAGGTCCAAGTTAAGTCATTGTAGGGCAGCCTGAGGGCCAGTACCTTTTGAAGGGCCCCACCCATAGGAGCATGCCATTCCAGATGTATTTTAGGCTGTGGCTTGTCAAGTGCAGCTCTGACTAGTGTTTAGGCATTACCAAGGGAACTCAAGAATAAACATTCCATGGTTCATATGTTAATTGTGGAAATGACAGTACAGGAGGAGGAGGAACAGTATAATTGAAAACCTATTACACTTTATTCCTGACTCTAAATTTATATTTGGCTCATCTCAAACCAAAATTAATGTTTGCATGAAATTGGTGTCAGGTCAATTATTAATCATGCTTCTCAGTAATTAGTACTTTCTTGTCTTTGTGTTTTGCCAGCTGGGTGCCAGAAACTGAAGCAGCTCTTGAGCTTTGCTATTGGTGGTCTCCTTGGTGATGTATTCCTTCACCTTCTTCCTGAGGCGTGGGCACTCTCTAGTTATTCAGGTGGGCATTCTATCCTCCATTGCTATACATACCTTTTTTATTTTCAGTTGTTTCACTCAGTCTGCCCTCTTTATCATAGAGAATCATCAGTCATATTTAGAGGAAGATGCTTTTTCTAATGCTGGTTTAATTTTATAAAATAAATTCTGTCTCCTATCCTTCAGCTGATAAACAAAACCACTACATGTCCCAGGGCTTGTGGGTAATCATTGGTCTCCTGGCCTTCCATCTACTGGAGAAAATGTTCCCAGACGAAGACGGCTTTGAGGATTCCACCTCGGATTCGGATCTAAATTTTAACCTGTCTGTAAGTGCTTCTACTGGAATCATACTATCTCACATGCCAGTACAAGCCTTCACATATTTGTGTGTCCATTGGTATGCTGTGTGAAGATATTTCCATGCTTAGGCTGCATATGTGTCAGTGGTGTTTTGATGACTGCAACGTCAGATGACCTTCTGTGCACCCAAGAGTGTGCAGCAATAATTCCACATTTCAAGAGAAAAGCTTGTTGGCTTTCTTGTCCATGGCACAAATTCTATAAAAGCAGGAGTGTCAGTTCTGTGCTTGGGTTTCTGTTTGGATGAAACACATTTTTATTAATATGTTGGAGTTTTTCAGAGAAGTTGGATTTTGTTACCCTTTGACAGGGCCAGAGTTGTCCTGTCACCTGATAGGTTGTGTCCACATATGTGTGCATATAGTCTGTAATTTTATCTGATATAGATGCTATTGTGAAGAAATGCATTTAGGTTTAGATGAACTGAAGGTTCACGGCAACATTGGTA
>JBAMYA010000018.1:7572432-7598329 GCA_037176975.1 Arrhamphus sclerolepis
ATGCCATATTCTTCTTTGACATATTCATATTTACTGTACATTCTTTATGTATGTATACATATATATATATATATATATATATATATATATATATAGATATATATAGATATATACGTATATGTGCGTGGGTGTGTATACACGTGAACACAGTATATACTTTTTATAATTCTTATTTTATTGTTCTTTCCTTGTTCTTTCTCTTTTTGTTCTGTTTGTACAGGCCATGTTCATTATAATGTGGCTGCTGAAACAAAATCATTTCCTGTGAGGATTGATAAAGTATTCTTATCATCATTATCATTATTATTAGTGCCTATCTACAACAAAGTTGTCTCTAGGTGCTCAGAGAAATCATTTCATGTCCAGAATCTTGGGTCACATTTGAGTCTATCTTTGGACGCTTTTTCAAAGAAAAAAAAAGGAAACTACTACGTTAGTTTTATTTAAAGAAATGGTTTGTTGGGTTTCCTCTTCTTCAGTGATTTTAATATTCTTCTGTTTCTCTTCCCTTTTTCTTGCACATTCACTTCTCAGAAAGCTTAAATGAGTCAATGTGTGCCAACTCAGTGGTGGGGTGGGTACTCAGGAAAAAAACAAAAAAACAACCACATCTTTAGAATTCTTATTTTTTAAATATCAGAATAATGAAAGACAGAATATTTTGGGGGGAATTTTAATCACTCCACTTAAAGTCAGGTTAGCATTTCACAGAACTGCCTAAAGGCTCAAACATCTCGCTAGCCTCCCCAAGCTTCTTGCTACATTTAGGTATAATTTATGCCCATTCTTCCAGAAAACTGGTAGACCACAGTCACATTTCTGGAACTTTAAGTTATTTTCGGTAGCACAAAGGCCATTCCAACAGTCCCTCCTGTAGCAAAACAACCCCACAACATGATACTGCCACCCCCATACTTCACAGCTGGAGTGCTTTTTTTTTAGGTCTACAAGCTTCCCCTTTTTCCTCCAACCATATAAGTTAATATTAATATTAATAATATTAGTTCCATCAGACCAGACTGTTTTTGAGCAGTGGTCTTCTCTTGTTGTATAATAGTTCAGCTTGTGTTGGTACAGAACACATTTTACTCTGCATAATATTCTCTTCCTGGTTGCAGCTGGCATCTTTTAAACATCTTTTGTTGTTTTTCTGGTGTTCATTTGGAAGTTTCACACCAAAGTATCTTCATCTCTGCTACACAGGAGCAGGCTCTGCTCCATTCTGTTCACACTTTTATATTATTGTGCAAACAGATGAAGGTGGGACCTTTGGGCCTTTGGATATTGTGCCCAAGGATGATCCAGATTTGTGGAAAAAGGGTTATCCTAACTGACCTAGAACAGGAAAGGTTTCTTCAAATGTATTGTCAGAGCTGAATGACATAAACGTGCCTTTTTATAAACTGTGTTCTTGGCAAATGGAATTTGCAGTTGCAAACAAACAAAAATACCAACTCCCAATCTATGATAACTGGTAAAATTTCGTCCGGTTTAGATTTTGGGAAAATGATGGTGAAATGATTCTGTTTATTCAGCGGGGGTTGTCCTCTGGGGTTTTCAGCTTTCAGAGGGGTGGGTGTCCATATCTAACAGGCTGAGAAACTGAAAGGTAGAGGTCCAGGTTTAAAGTGACTCCAGGATTGGCTTGGATGGCTGAAATTCTGACACTGGATCATGGTCAGCATTAGTATATAATGTCATTTAGGGCATTTCATTAGAAATTCACTGATCTGAAAATAACTGCAATCAGTGAACAACCACTAATATTTTCATCACGTTTTCTTCATATTTTACCATATTTAAACACTTGAGTTATACTGATCTGCAAACAACTTAATATGTTCACCCACCACTGCAGGTTGTGCTGTACTGTTTTATATTGTGTTTGTATTATGTTGTGTATTTGCATAGTGTATTTCATCGTATTTTCACATTTGTGTTGCTAATGTCTGGTCCAACAAAAGAAATGTAGTTGTATCTTTGATACAATGACAGTAAAGTCTTATCTGACATCTTATATCATACATCACTGCACAGAGACTGATCAGGATGTAGGTAACATCAGACAGAGGCTGATTGTAGAAGTGATGCAAAATGACAACGGCAGACTGAAAATATGACCACAATTTGATTTAAGCTGTCGAAAACGGTATATTGCAGTTCAATGTTTCAAGCAAGCGTGACTTTTTCAGACATTTCTTTCTTGTCTGGGGATTTGTCCAAACAAGTCACAGGCTACAACACCACAGATGACACTTCTTTATTGAAGAAACAATTTTTTTTAATTAAAATAAAAAGCCACTTTCAAGCTCCACACATCCTTCAGTATTATTTTTATACATATACAACTGACACCACTGTGCTTCAGTCAATAATAAAATGCTGGGAAGATTATTAAGGAAAACACAGCCACAAAAATGGATCATTTGTCAATATTTTGAGTGTGGCAGAAATGGTTGTCCGGCCGACATGAGCCAGAAGTCATGTCGGCTGATATGTTGATTCTGTTCACTGCTGCATTACACGTTGTAGAGACAAGCTGTGATGGCAGCTGCTGCTGCACTTTGGTTTTTATCCTTCGTTCCATGTGGAGCACTTAGTGTCACCGCTTTACTGTTTTAAGAAAGACTGAAAGCACAGAGTGCTTCTCTGGCTCTGCCAGACCAAGCTGTTCAACAGCTTCACCTTTGTCAGATAGAATTAAAGGTCTACTGCGACGGATTTCAGGTCTGCAGCTAAATAAAATATACCATTAATGTATCAGGGACTTCAATGAAAGATTAGCTCATATTCAACTGTATATTGGAAGCATAAATGTACAAAAGACCATTTAGGGGTGACCACAGTGAATCATTATGTCCAACATATAGATTTGGTTTTTATGTCCTTCCTGGACCAACCCCCCTATTCATCTGGATTCGGGGCCAGCACAATGAAAACACTTGTTTGTGACCCCTGATTGGCTGAAGCGTGGGCGACATGGGGCTCAGTCAACTGACCTTCCAGTTGAGAGGTTACCAAACCTACCCACTATTCCATTGCCACCCCAACAATAAATATAGACAAAGAAATACAGAATCTAACATTCCAGTGCTTTAAATTCCTCTGACTTGTTGCAGAGCTTTCATTTGAAATGCTGAATTACTAACTTGTCGTACTGTACAGTCAAATGAAAAATAAAGAACTGTTAATCCTCTTTAAGTTGTAGAGTTTTACATATCAGAATGTTTTATGTAGAAAAAAAGTCTAAAAATGAGGTAAATAACACCTCAGACACTAAAACATGACATATTATAGGATATAATTATGCTTTTAACAAAAACAAAGCCAAAAAGCAGTGTGTGAAAAAAAAAACTAGCTACACCTTGTGATTCAATAGGTCAGTGATCATTAACAAAACATTTCCCAACTTGCATTTGTGTGTGGGGCTCATGTAAGATAGAAAAGAGCTGGAAAACCTGGCCCCACATATATGATTGTTAATGGGTTCCAAGAAATTTGCCCAGAGTGGTTATTTATGTTTTACATAAGTGATAAATGGGCACAGGGCCAACGTGGGTGTCTTATCAGGGTTCATTTCCCATGAGGCCAATGAGGAACCGGCAGAAAATCCCATATGCTGCCCCATTTTTCAGCCCAACCATATCTCACATGGGCCCCGCATACAGATGTTGGAGACTGTTGGGAGAGATGGCTGAGCTAGCTTTAATTAATCAGTATCAGTTGGATGTTATCAGTCTCTCATACTGTAGTGGAAGAATTTTTGGGGCCACTCTTCCTTAACAGTTTTTCTTTATCTGCTCTTGTGTTGTAGATGTACTGGTGTGTTTGGGGACATTGATGCATCGTATGACCCATTTACGGATGAATCTGGTTATAGGTGACTCGATGACTGTCCATGTTCTGTGGCTGTAAAACAAGCCCATATCATTACTCTCCCACTACCATGCTTGACAGGAGGGACGATGTGTTTGTGTGATACTGTTTTGGGTTTTCTGTGTATTTTCTTTTACATTCTCTAATATACTCACTAAAGCAGTTTACACTTCAAAAACATAATTTGCCTTGGAAGACAAATACAGTATTATTCAGTCAATTCACATCAGTGCTAACCTTGACGGCACTTTCGTACATGGACTGTTAAATTATGCTCTGGAGGAACGGGAGAATAATTAATGAAGAAAATGCAACATTTTAATCAAAAAAATTCAAAAGAGAACAACAGAGATAAACCAATTTTGCAAAACAAGAGATTTTTGAATTCTACTCATCTCTATCTTGCATTGTTATAAAGTCCCTGGACAGAATTTCATAGTGAGGACACTGTTAAGATTCAGATAAAAACAGGATGTAATGTAATTTCCTTTGTTTTTAATGAATGGACCTGTTAGTAAATGATAGCACTGGTGGTGTCATTAACTTTAAAGATAACACCTTGTTTGTTTGTTTTTTACCTTCATTCACCAGCATTCCTTCTCCACTACTTTGACACTGTCTGGCTGTTGTTCTGTCCACATCACATGCTTAGTTTCTCTGACTAGTTGTATGCCTATCAAATCATGTCCAGAGACAGTTTCCTCTGTATCTACAGATACTTCCTCCAGGGAATCAAAGTTAAATCCAGAGGAGCCGCACTAATTGTCTGTATTGAACAGGAATACAATTAGCATAGCCGATCAGGGTGGGACACATGAGCATGAAGTGCAAAAACAAGCCAGCAGTGAAAGCCTGTTCTCCCAGGATTGAAGGCAGATTTGACAGAAAAGCTGTTATTAAAATAAAAACAAAAGCATCATTTTAATGGGGGCGTCTAAACTGTAATGTACAATTAATATTCACAGCTAAGCTAAATTTTGCCTGTTTTTCCTGGTTCGGTAGTTGATTAGTACCACGTGTGGAGTGGACAGACATGAATCATCTGCAATTTCTGGCCGAATGTCCTTCCCTTAAAAGCTTTCTATTCAGGTCTTTTTTTTAGGAAACTGGGTCAGGAAGAGTACAACAATGTCACCATACTTATGTTTAGCACTTATAATGCCTTTGTTTTATCATGCTAACATGCTGAAATTATATTCTGTAAAGCAGAAAATGACATGCTTTCCCAGTTGAATTTAAAAAAATACTTTATTAATATCTGCAGATGACAGGACTCAGACTTGTACCGGAAGTCTGAGGTGTACATTTAAAGGGGGGAGGGCAGAGGCTGAAGGACCTGATCCATCTCTACAGCAGCTAACAATGAAGTTTGAACACACAAGGGTGAGGCAGGAACAGGGACCCAAAGCCCAAGACAACAAAAGCTCAGTTCCCATTTATTTTAATAGATAATTTATTTAAAAGAGATGCCTAATTTCAAATATATGTCCCAGTCAAAGTCACATCTAAAAGTTTGTTCTTGACAAATAAGAAGTCCCCCAATAAAACACAGTTCTTCTGCACGGGTACCAGATCTTCAAATCAATCGATGGCTGCTGTCACCAACTCTCCTCCCAGCTTCCTGTATCACACCTCTTCTGGTCTTCAGGCAGGAAGTCCCAAGTATGGAAGAGAAGAAATAGCAGCAGTAGCTGTCCTCTGACTTCTGACCCACGCTGTTTCCCCGCAACCAGGGTGCAGACATAGATAGCCACCAATGCTCACAAAAGGAACAGCGGAGGAGGAGGGTGGCAGGTTGAACTGGGGAAACCTAAGGCCTCACACCCCCGCATGGATACTCCACACCCCCAGGCAAGTCCAGTCCAGAGAGCCTCAGAACCCTAAACCTAACCCAGTGTGGTGGTGTGAGTATTAAGTTGTTTTCCAACTCCCTGATTGGAAAACAGCTATTTGTGAGTGTGAGTGCTACCAAACCACTGTGAACCCGAACTAAGTAACAGGATAGGTGCATGCAATAAATGGAGGGCGGGGGTGGTACTCTATACCTGTGTGAGTGCTCTGTTCTAGTGATGTGCATTAAAAGAGGCAAGGCTGACATGACCAGGGGGTGGTGGAGTGTCGGAAGCTCAAACCTCAGTCCAACACAGGCAGGAGCCCATCCCCAAGCACCAGTTAAGCATGGGTGACACGCAAGAACACAGCAGGGGCAACTCAAGGGAAGACGGCCACAGCAGGGAAGCACCACTAGCAAT
The DNA here is from genome assembly GCA_037176975.1 of Arrhamphus sclerolepis. NCBI lineage: Eukaryota > Metazoa > Chordata > Actinopteri > Beloniformes > Hemiramphidae > Arrhamphus > Arrhamphus sclerolepis. Next base: position 7,578,561 of record JBAMYA010000018.1, read on the forward strand.
GAAGGGCGTCCCCACCCACACCAGCTTCCAGGGATGCTTCCAATACACTTAGTGAAAGATTTGTTGCATCAGAGGAGAGAAATATTGCTAATGAACGGAGTCCGGGCAAGGCAAAGCAGCAAAATCTTACTAAAATAATTGCAAACTGTATTAGAAGTATGAGTGTGAAGCTTTTATAGAAATACCCTCGATAGAACAACAATACCTGAAATGCCCTTTGATGTTAATTACAAGTTCAACAGCAAGAGAATATTCATTTTCATTCTGGTTCTAATGCTCTGTGGAGAATTTGGGCTATTTTCACTGCATGGTGTCAAAACTATTGCACCCAGAATTTCAGCATCACTGCTCTGATCAAAGCAGCTGATGTTTGGCTCAGAGGAATCACTCAACCTTCAGCTCTTCTTCTTGTTCTTCATTGTAACGGTCGTCGTACCCTTCAGATTCTCTGTCATGTAACCTTCCTTCTCCCTGTCTTCTCTTCCTCTGGATTCTTCAGGGCGTCTCAAGTGTCTCAGTCATCTCCTCACCCCGCCACCACCAATGTCTAGACTCTAGACTCTAGAGGGTCCTGTTACTCCTGAGGTGGCAGTGGTTGAGAAGTTAGAGCACTCATCTGCCAGTGGGAACGTTGGTGGCTCCATCTCTGGGCTCCACAGTCTACAAAGCATCTTTGGGGAAGATATTTGATCTCATACTGTTCATGATGCATTCACTGGTGTGTGAGTCCTGCATATTAAAAGGAAATGCTCTGTGTGTGTGAACAGTTGAGTGCTGCTTGTGGTGTAAAAGCATTTGGAGTAGACAGGAAAAGCCCAAAATAAATACAGAATATGTAATACCGAAAGACCTTTCTGCTAAAATTGGGAAGAATCTTGATCATCTTAAAACATGCACACACACAGCTCATCTTGAAACTATTGTTTGAATTCTGTTCAAGAGTATTAGAAGAACAAAAAGGATTAACTACGATGGGTTTTAATAGCTGCCTAACCAAACTACAGTGCCGTTTTGTTTAAAAGAGTTCTGGCCACGATAGCGAAACTGTTGGCACAAGCAGAGATTACAAACAAATAAAAACCCCTCTGCCAATGCAGTCATAAAATAAATCCAAATTAAAGCTTAGCGCTACACTTTCAAAGAGCGAACAGTCCAGCAGCCTGAAAGAACTGGCAGCCAAGATGTTGGAAAAGTGACAAATTATCTTCTCCTCACTCAGCGTGCTCTAAAGCCCTCCATAATCACTTTTCATAATCATGCCTCATACTGTGAGAAGAGAAATATTTGAAAAGCCTGAATGAAATTAGGCTCACTTCAGATGGAGGGAAAAGCACTGCAGAATACATCAAGTCTGGCTCCTGTCATACGCAGCCATTAAGACATCAGGACACATCCTCATTTACGCTGACAGGGAGTAGAGTTGCTCAACAGCAAAAACAGTCACGTACTGAAGCACCAGGATGCCTCTGGGCATGCACACAGAAGCAGAAATTCTGCAGGTTTCAGTCATCCTTCATCTTCAGAACATCAAATCGATGACTGTAAGAAAAGCTCAGCTCTTAGCAAATGCTGTGTTTGCTCTGACGGCTGAAAATTCGGACAAATATGAGAATCTATATGTATGTATGTATACACTAAAGCATGAGTGTTGAACTCCAGGCCTCGAGGGCTCCCGTCCTGCATGTCTTGCATGTTTCCCTGCCACAGCACATCTGATTCAAATGAATGCATCATTAACAGACTTGTGCAGACCTCGATTTATTTGAATCAGCTGTGTTGTGGCAGGGAAACATGCAGGACAGGGGCCCTCGAGGCCTGGAGTTCGACACCTCTAAAGGATATTTTGGCTTGGGGATCCCGCATCACCCCTTCAAACCAAGCCTTGACCCACATTGAGGAAGATTTTCAACTTCTCAAATTCATTTAATCAAAAGATGGGGCAGTTTGAAGGTGATATGGTCCAGAATATGACTGCAACATAGAAAACAAGTTCAATTGTACACCAAAGTGAGCAGGACATGTAGAAGTGAGAGGCAAATATTCCCTTCTAGTACTCTTTTTGGGCCCGTGACCCACTGATATATAGTAGTATTTGTTTGTAATGCGTGAGACAATGAATCCTAAAGCGTTAGGGTGAAACAGCACTGTACGGAAAAGGACTAGGATCTAATACTTATACACTGCAGATATTGGTGTAGCTCCACCACCAAACGTGAACTTTTTCACCTGTTAAATGTGATGTCCAATATAATGAATACGTACAGTATAATCTGTGGCATCGCAGTAGTTAAGTGCAGAAGACAGTCAACTTCTGAGGGTTTGCATAGGTTGGCTTCTCGTCGTAACACCAGCTGGTCGGCTCGGTGGGTGGAACTGGTACGCAAAAGAAGTATTTCCAAAATAAGACAGGAAGTAAAGAAACCAGTTAACAGCCAAGAACAGATTGACACAGGTAAAAACAAAAGAAAAATCAAGACTAATGTAGAAAAACTCTGAACTGAACTAAATAAACCCCACTGCCCCGTTAGCCTCAAGCTTGACAAGTGCACTTTCCAAAGAAAGACTGTCGACCAGCTATTTCACAATCAAGAATACCTCTATGATGCTATAAAAGTTGCAATTTCATCAGTAAAAGTTGTGAATTTTTGTCAAAAAGATGGAAGTTTTTGATTTTATAACATAAAGTTGTAGTTTTTTTTATGTCAAAAAGTTGTGATTTGTTGAAATTTTAGATTTTTGAATTAGCTTTTTACGACAAAGTTGCAACATTGTGAGATTTGCAGTTTTACAAAAGATTTTAAGATCCATGTCAAAAGGTTGCAGTTTTGTAAAAGTCACTATTGCATGACAAAAAGTTTGCAATATTAATTAAGTGTCAGGATCATAGGGCATAAAGTTATGGGATTTTTATAATTTTGGAAGATAAAAAATTTCATAACAAAAATAAGTTTTTACAACAGAAAGTTCTGAAAGTGCAACACTCACAATGTTACAGCAAAAAATAGAAAAAAACAATCTTTATTTTTGGATTTGAACAGCGTTGGAATTGTACAAATTGTGTACAATAATTTTATGTTGAGAAGTTGCAATGTTAAGTTAAAAACTGTTTACGACAAACACAGTGATTATATGACTAAAGCCTTGGTTTTACAACGAAAATGCAACATTCTCAATTTTACAACAACATGCTGTCAGTAAAAATAAATCTAAGAATCTCTCTTATTGTATGGTTGTAGGTATATTATATTGTAAACAAGTGTCATTTTACTTAATGTACCTTTGTCTTTGGTTGAGCACCTGACCCCCAAAATGTCTGCATACGGCCCTGCTGATGGGGTCCATTTTGATATTGATGGTGTCCTTTCAGTGCTTCAAAACCAACCATTTGAAGCATCACGATGCTATATCATAACTATTAGTGTGAAGGCCACCAGGTAATAGTCATTCATGCTTTCCACATGTAATTCTAGCGTCTGGTATCACAGCCTCTAAGTCCTCTTGTGGGAAGACTCCAGGCAGGAGTAGACGGTGTTCAGAGCATCAGAAAGAACAAACCTCAAGGGCATTCAACATCCCTGTCTTTGAAGTCAGGTATCCTGAGGGCATGAATAGTCTTTGCCCTGTTAATGCCAGCCTCTAGTTTCTGTTCTCACTAGAACCACGTCCCTGGACCTGACCGCCTACAGAAGAGATAACACTTCTGCATGCATGTATCCACAAGATCAAGAGATTTATTATTCTGGCTAATTCACATTTTGCTATGAGACTGTGTGGGAACATCCCCCCCTTACTGGTGCTTCTGTGTTGTCTTCATTCGTTGGAGGTTTGTGTTTGCAGTGTTTGGAGTTTTTTGTAAACTTGTGGTCCACTGCGTCTTTGGACCATCAAATTTTAGATTTTCAATTAAAAATCTTTTGATAAATCATTTAAAAAAATGGATGTATATTAAATATTCTGTCATCACAATTTCAGTGGCAGAAAAACAAAGCATATGCTTAAGTATAACATAATCATGTATGTGATCATGGTCAGAGTTCATCCTGAAACCCAGTCCAGGGGTCTGGGCAGGATATTTGTTGGGGTCCCGTTTATTTCGTCCAAGTTTGGCCGCAAAAATAGATAGAAATCTCAACAACATATCTCTACTTCTCTATTTCACCTCATTGTGTGCAGCTCATTCTCTGGCTGCAAATTTACATAAACTTTTAAGCACAAGTGCAGTTTAACACACTTCTAAGATTATAAATTATTTAAAATAAATGGAAAAATCAGGATCTCCTATTGTTTATTGGCCCATTTGAATAACCGCCTCAGGTGCAGTACAGTGGTGATTAAAATGTCCTGGCTCTACTTCTCTTTAACTTGCCATCTGACACAGAAATGAATCCGCATTATCTTGTTGGTTTAAAGGATAATACGATATGATTGGACAGTCCAGCTATGCTCGTCTCATTATCCTGGCTGACTTCTGGCATGTTTGTATCCGCGTATGCCAAGTTATCTTCTGGCTAATGTTTACCTCTGACTAGGCCTAGTTTGATCTAATATCTAATCTCTATTAATTCTTAAATTTGGATGGTGAACTACATGAATTCGAATCCCATTTTCTTCTGTCCGTTTTTCTTTTAATTCTCCGTTAAGCGCAGAAGTCATGGTCTGTTTATGTATCATGAAAAAACAAAAATGCAGCACAGACAAAAGACGAGTTACCGCTTTTCAGTCCAGGTCACTTTAATTTAAAATGCTAAAAGGAGTAACTTAAGAAGACACGAGCTCTAAGGCCTTTTCTCACAATGATTGATTGACATTTTCGGCAGCTCTTGTGCCAATGAAACCCATCCAATGACACCTTTAGCATGTCTCTGTGCCAGATATTTCAATTAGATGACATGATCTATGTAATGAGTAGATCCGCCTCTGTACTGAGCCACTAATAGAAGTTATGTCGTATTTCCACAGACTGAACTGTGAAATCAAGATTCATGATGCAGGTTAAAATGTCACATGCAGCAAAATCATTGTGACTTCTTATCTTTGTATCGGTAACTTTGTATTTGCATCGTATCACGTGTAGAACTGTTAAAGCTCGATAAAACCATGGCAAAAACGGCGGTAAAGAAACTGCAGAGAACAGGAGGGAGGTGCTCAAACATGTAGTGAGCATCAGCAGTTAATCTCAAGCCCGAGGTCAAGTCGGAGGCAGAGCAGCGACGCAGAGCTGCCAGATCACTTCAAAACAGCAGGAACACTTTTCTTCCTTCTTCAAAGTACATAGTGACAGGACAAGAAAATGGCAAAAATAAAAATGCTGCACAAGAACTGGACGAGTTAAATGAAATTGGGTTTGTGATGTTGTGATAGAAATTGCAAATAAACACTTTCTGACCGACATAGATGATTTATTTTGACCAAAAATTCAAAGATAATAGTCACATGTGAGAATAAAGTGCATGTTTGGGATTCACCAGTGAATGGACTTGTCCTCAGTCAGTCATTGGTTCAGAGGCATGTCAAAGCAGCCTTACTCACCGCTCTTTGTGGCTTATTATCTACTTGTGGAACAAAAAACTGACATGTTCATGAGATAAGCTGACACCCATTGAAGTTACAGGAGCCAGAAATATTTAAAAGCAGTCTGTGATCACACCATGTGACATTAGGTGCTTGCACACTGACGTTCTGTAACATTTATGTTGTGCCTCCAGTGACTTTTACATACTGGCCCAAGCGAGGAAGGAAAATCCCACAAACGCACGTCGTTGCACAGAAGGAACTGGAATCTCAGAAACAAAAGTGCGACTCGAGGTCGTCTGCAGGAAAATGTCCGCACGTAAGTCAAAACAACAACGGAGGACAAAGCAGACATGAAGGTCATTCGGGTCGTGTGATATGTTACTTAAGTACCAACTAAGAGAAGTTTTTTCATCTTTTCATCTCCCCAATTCAACATTATGTCGACGGTGAGTTAATAAAAGTACAATCAAACTAAAAGATGTGCAACTTCTACTGTCTTCCGCATCCTGTTGATGGTGTTGTACATGTAAAACATAATCATTACAACTACAGAAATTCCCAGGTGTCTCACCCGGTTAGGGAATGGGGGGGATGTGGAAAAATGAGGGAATCTGAATTTACAGCTTTCTGGAAAATGGCAGTCACGTACACGCTTGGAGACCAGGAAAAGAAACGCCAGCATACAAAGGCCTCGTGAAACATCACTCTGTTAAATTAACACAACCAAAGGCATTGTCTGATCCTTTTATTGGCACTTTTTCTGATCCCATCCATCAGGTCAAAACATGTAAGGTGAAAATCAGAGCTGCACCTGTGGAAATAGTAGCCCTGAACTTGTTAAAGAAACAAAAAAACTCTTGCTCAACAACTGAAAGTGCTGAAGTCAAACTTTAGAAGGGGAGAAGTTGCCCTGTAAGCTGACTGAACAATAACCTCTCCTCACATCGCCTCAGGCAGAAGGACCTGGCATACGATTACACCTCAGAACAAAACTACAAAGAAGAGGCAGAGATAGGGGTTTACTTCTGTCTTTCCCATCTCCAGGTGTTGCCTGCATTGCAGCGAGCAGCTGAATGTCTGATTCAGCCGTCACGTCGCTGCTCCGTGAGGTGCCCCTTGCTCTGGGTCGCTGGGACCACACTGGCTTGTTTACCACATTCCTCTGGCAGCCAGGTTGACTTTGATTGACACCTGTGGCCACTGAGTCACAGGTACGGGCCCGCTCTCAACCCCCCCCACCGCCACCAGCACCACCCCAACACCAACCCCCACCTGCAACTGCCAGCAGTGAGCCGCCTCAACAAAGGCAAACTTTAAGGCAGTAAGATAATCCAGCTATCCATCCATCTGTCTCAAACTCCCCTTTCCCTCCCTTCTGTCCGACTCCACTTTTTGCTTCTCTTTGTGTCCTTCCATTTTGTTCACCTCCACATCTCCAGGTTCATTTCTGCTGCTTTCCTTTGCCTTTTTGTCCTCATCTTCTTCAGCCAGAAAAAAGAAGAAGATGATTAGAAAAAAAAACCAAAACGACACAACACAGAGCAAAGTGAGGCAGAAGAAGCTGAGCCACACTTGGCATGAAGAAGGAAACAAAACACTGACCTAAACAGTAACAAGAATCTGGCAAAAGAGTGGGAGAAGGAGAAAAGACACTGCTGGGGATAATGAGGCGAGTGGGTGAGGAATGGGGAACAGGTGGTGGAAGGGCAATGTGGAGAAACAGTGAGGGGAACTGAGGACATCTAGGGAAAATGACAGGCAACAACACAGGTTAACCAGAAATCCAAAGTCAAGAAATATAAGCCTCGACAGAATAAAACCGAAATAAAGAAAGCAGTGACTAAACATCAAGTAGAGCACAAGCAGAATGAACACAAAGAATAAAACACAGAGACAATTGCTCTGTGACTAGCTTAGTTGAGGATTAAATGAAGAAAAGCTTGCTGGATGACTACACTGCCTCATCTGCCAACTGAGCAGCTGAAGTTGGGAGTCAAATGAAGTGCACTGGCTAGCACATGTCGACTGCAGCTCTCAGGATTCGGTTGGTCAAAGCTAGACTGGTTTTGAGATGTTGGGGGTCATGGTTGGTTGGGTTAGGCGTTGATGGCAGTGTTTAGGGTTAGGGTTAAGCTGCTCTGGATGGATTTTAAGTTCTCCCTCAAAGACAAGCAGGAGAGACTCAGAGTAGAGTCACTGCTCCACCATACCAAAGGGATCCAGTTGAGGTGGTTTGGGCAGGAGACAAGATCCCTCCTGTACACGTCCTGGGGGAGGTGATCTGGCCATGTCAAACTGGGAGAAGACCACGAGGCAGACCCAGGACACACAGGAGAGACTAAATCTCTCCCCTGGCCTGAGAGCGCCTTGATGACTTCCTGGAAGAGCTGGAGGACATAGATGGGAAGAGGGAGATGTGGACCTCTCTGATTAGACCTCAACCCAGGTAAGAGGACGTTAATGGTTTGATGGATGTGTTTAGGTTAGATGTTGTTAAGGTCTAGGTTAGTACATCTTGGTTAGGTTTGAAGGTTTGAGATGGTTAGTATTAAAGGGTGGTTCAGCTGAGCGCTGACTGGTTTACTTGTGTGTTTGAACATTTTAATGTTCCATCATCAATAGGGAACCTTGGAACCCTCAGCTATTATGGCAATAAGCACTAGGCACCCTCATCCAAGGCAGACCCCATCAAGGTTCATCACGTCTCAGTGCGTCTATTAAGTTTTAAATTTTCGTTGTGGAAATCACTTCACAGTTTAAGTCAAGTCAAGTGAAATCAGTATCTGCTGAGTATTTGCTTAACTTGTTGCGAGAGAATCCCCAGATGTTGAGGCAGAAGACAGTGAGATGATTCCAGCAGGAACCAGATGCTACATGCTACATGCTACTCTAACCTGTCATCATCTCAAAGCTCAGGACTCCACAGATTACTATGATGGAATTACAACCGCTCTGTGACAAGAGTCCATTTCCAAATTTGACCTTACTTTTGGTTTTATATGCTGTCATGAATCACACACTGATGCAAAACTACTACTACCAAAAGTACTATCTCTATGTGATATACCATGTTTTCTTCGTTCTGACTGGATAATGCTTGAAGTGACATAGATTTATGAGCTAATCTAATTCAACGAGTCTAACCAATCAATTCTATTCAATGTGAAGATTCACCAGAAGTCTCAATCACAGACATCCATCAAGTACTTCCTGAGATATGGCCTTGTGCACTGCAAAACACTGGCAGCGGCGCAACATTGAGGAACATAGACGTACTGAAGCGAACTGATACAAGTATTATAGGTACAAGGATACAGACCTTGAAGAGACATTAAAATATACATTTTAAATTTAGGTGTTTTGTTTTACCAAACAACCATTTGTCCAAACCACAATTCTCGAATATTTCTTACTTAAGAAAGCTGGTGTGAAAGCTGAAATCAGACATGTTTACATTTGCTTTTATTCTGTTCTGTTTTAGATTCAGGTCGTATAAAACTCTGCTGTGAGTCTCCTCACTGGAAAAAAAAAAAAAAAAAAAAAGCTCTCATGACTGCAGCCTGGTCATCTCGGTTTCCTGCTAACTTCACTATTCATTCTGAAGTTCTCAGGCTAACTTTCAAAGCTCTGCACGGTCGAGCTCCCCAGTATGTTTCAGACTTGTTAGAGCCATGGTGGGTTTTTTTTCCGTCGGACCCTCAGGTAATCCTGCCAGAGATTGTTAGCGGTTCCCACAGACACGATTTAAAACTCGAGGGTATCGTTCCTTTCAAGCAGTCACACTCGACTGTGGAATGTGCTGCCGCCTTTGCTGCCCTGCATACTGTTGGTTCCTTTAAAAAGACTTTTGTTGGTTGTTTTTTTTAAACGACCCTTTGAAAAATAAAGAACTGGCATCGTCTATATCCATTTTATCATTCTCATATTTTATTGATGAGGTGGAAGATGGAATCCATTTGCATGATTTTAGGGCAACAAAACACAGAAGCAAATTATCTCGGTTACTGTAAAACATTATTCGCCTAAAAGCTGCAACTTTAGCATGTTAAATGAAGAGCAGAGGCTTAACCTGGAGTCTGGAGGTGGATGTATTTTTTTCTCTCTCTTTTTTTTTTTTACTTTTCTCCTTGGTGAGTCATATCTCTGACAGGTCTTGATGGAGGGCAAAACTCAGTGGTGCTGATTGTGTCACTCAAAAAGCTCAGCTTGAAATGGAGCAGCGACAGAAATTGTCTTGCACAACTTCTTTGGCATTTGAAATGTGCCAGTTAAAGACCTATCAGGGACACTCTCATCTGTTTGATAAAATGGAGAAAAATGGACTCTGGAACATTTATTCAACATTTTTTAATTAAAAAAAAATAGTTTTTTGAAGGCAGCTGGAAAATGCTTGTGATTTTTATATCAAAGTACTTTTATGTATCATTACTGCAAAACAAATGGAGTAGAAGATGTTGCATTGTTTTGCAAAATATATATACATATAATGACATTTTCTAATAAATTAAATTCAGTATTACGTTATTAAGCCCCTGAGGTAAATTATATATTTCTTTTTAGCCAGAATACCTGCACCATTTTCAGCCTTTCTGGAAACCTACATAGTTTTACGTGTGATGTTTTATGTGCTTTAGTTGGGGTCATAAGTTAGTATTTGAAAAACCTTTACAAGCTTTATGCAAAGTTGTTTAGTGGTCTGCATTATGTACTATTTATTTTGGGATACATGCATGACGTCCACCAATAAAAACAGCCTAATAGGAAGTTTTCCTCCTCCTCTAATTTCGTCTTTGATATCATTGTTTCAACCTTCTGCCATCTTCTTTTACATATTTTATCTGGTTTCACATATGCAGCAAAGGCATATTATTATCTTTAGAAAGTAAGAGACCACTTTAAGGTTAGGGTACAAAATGTAAAATATCCACAAACATAGCATACATATATTCTTTTAGTTATTCTTGTAGACCAGTGTACACTCATCAAGTACAAGTATTTAAATAAGTGCTGACACAAATATTTAATGCAGCGATCGTATGGCAGCAGCCTGTTGCATTTTTGCATATTGTCCCTCTGCAGTTGAAACCATCTCTATCAAAATGGGGTAAGAAAAAAAAAAAAGATTTAAGTGACTTTAGTGAATGTGGCGGGTCTGAGTATTTTTGAAACTACGCTTCAACTGGGATCTTCATGCTTAATTATCTTTAGTATGTACAGAGAGTAATAAAAGAAAGAAAGAAAACATTCAGTGAGTGGCAGTGTATTACCAAAAGAAGACCAAGATCTCTAATTTTTCCACCACCTTGTTGAATCTAATTATGAGAAATTAGGGCAGTTTATTTCTTTTTTTTTTTAAATTTATTTTAAGGGAAATGCACATGATGAAATCTGCCAGAATTATCAAAAAAGGCTAGTTTTCATCTGAGTTGTGATTGAGTGAAATGTTGCAGGTTGGTAAATTCTATTTTATAGACAGCATGAATATAAATAGCGAAAACCTGAACAGGCAAAACATCAATAACTGTTCATTGTGATAAGTGGGATCTGCAATATATTTACTTTACATCTTTTTGGATTTTGTCAGTAGTGAAAGAAGTATTGTAATCCTTATTCTTTTAGTGCATTGGTATCATTTCATCCTGGGCCACATCATCACCATGGTTACCATTAAACAGCCAGCTAAACTAAAAATCACATCTTTTCTTTTAAGGTATAATTGCAAGTATAATTGTTTGTTTGTTTGTTTTTTTTATGAAAAAAATAATTTTGTTGTAAAACTGCAACTAACTGCAATTATTTGTTGGAATATATCAACTTTTTGCAACATTTTGACAAAATTACAACAGATATAAAATTGCAAATTTAGTATAATTTTGCATAATTTCAACCATTTGTCCTAAAATTATGATTTTTTTTAAAATAAAAAGTAGTTTTACAAGAATTAAAAAAAAACAGCCACTCTGTTGTAAAAATCTTATGTAAATGTTTGCTAAATCATGACTTTTGTCATAAGCCAGCTGTTCTCCACCTCTGTTATTCCTCTTTTTGACGTCAGACCTGAATCAAACGGGCAGTCACACTGAAATTTCCTCAGAAATGTTCCAGTTATACGTTTATGATTGTCTTTGCATGCTCTCGGGGGCCAGATAAAATGAAGTGGGCCTTAGGTTTGAAAATGAGTGTACTCTTTTTTTCAGTTAGAATTGTGCATGTTGTGCACAAGGATGCAAGCGTGCAGGGTTTTTAGTCACAACCAGATAGTCATGGAGTGGTGTGTCAGCACGACTTAGTCAACACTCATCTGTCCTCCACCCTCATCATCCTGAGGGAGGTTGGAGGTGGAGAGAAGGCGGGGGGGTGAGGGGGTGCTGGTTGGCTGATGCAGGTGACCTGTCTTCCCACACGGTCCATCAGCTATCTGACACGCTGTGAAGCCTAGAGGGGAAACACAGAGTACCTACTCATCAACAAGGCCACTGTTCTCAAGAATCTGATCATGTTTTTGTGTAAACACCCTGAAAGCCTCTCCTTTAATTATATATATATAAAAACCCAGAGCTTAGAGTGATGACAGTTACCTCAATGGAGCTAATTGTGAGTCATTTCACAGAGCAGCAGAGTTGAAAATGACTGTGTTGGCCTGCAGCCCACATGTGTCCATTAAAGTGAGCTCTGAGCCGGTCTTAGCTGTGGAGGAATAGTCTGGCACTGACACTGGACCCAAACAATAATCCACATTCAGTTACACTGAAGTCAAGACACGGAAAACCACACCTCTGAGTGATTTTTAGCGCCAGCCTAGGTCATTGTTAAATCAATAAAGTTCATATTGTTTGCCCAAAAGGAAACAGCTAAGCTTGACGAGATTAGAAATGTGTTAATGATTAACAACGTTTGTTGAGACTGCCCTGAAGTACTTTTGGCTTGAAACAAGGTAAGAACACAGACTACAGACAAGTAGCTGCAGTTTCAATTATTTTCAGCTGATTTCATTTATAGTTTTCAGTTTCACCCTTCAACCCTCTATTTAACAAACTCACTACGGTCTGGACCTACACACAGACAGTAGACACATCAGTAATCATTTGATCTCCAGAATAAAATCTAGTGTTTCTAAAAGGCTAACCACAACTGTTAATTTTCTCAAATTGCTAATTTTGGCATTATTTAGCTCAGTTTTAGTATTCCTGTACCACTGATGTGTTTTTTTTTTAACTAACCAGATCTGCAAGGAGACACAATTAGATTAATATGTCACTACATGTAATTATTTCTTTCAAACACATCTGTTTTGGGCTTGTTTGTACCAGCTGACCTTTTCAGTATGCTATTAGCGCCCCTGTGGAACAGTTGTTCAGCTGTGGATGACTGTGGGAAGGCTATATCTCCAGAACCAGATGGAAAGGGGTGATTGACTCCTGCAGCTAATGTTCAGTCAATCAGTTCATCAAATCTGCATTACTTCAGCCATTATCCAACACAAATGACAAAAAGATTGTGGTCACCGAGATGCCAGCTTTCATTGTTGAGATTGACTTGAAATTACAAGAACTATGTGGAGTTTTGGACTGAGAAATGACTGATGATCGTAAAGAGCAAATCCAGAGTTGGGCTGCAGACACTGAAGTTGTTTTTTGCTGCTTGATTGCTGGTTCGGTGACTTGCATGTCACAGAGTGATGGACGTTGCACCATTGTGGTTAGAGTTGTAGCTTTCAAGTGGTAAGCAGTCTTAACGATGGATTCACATTCGTGAGTTGCACCAATGCACGATGGAGGGTGTGTCTTAAAAAACAAACAAAAAAAACAGTATTTATTTTGACAGTTTTTGAAAGAAAAAGAAATGAGAGCTGGTTCTCACATTGACGGGAGTTGGCTCTTCTGATTCGACTTTAGCTCATTTGTGAATGACACATCATTACTCTCCACTAGGGATGGCAATTGATAAGATTTTTACGATTCCAATTCCATTTTTGATTCTGCTTAACGGTTCAGTTCTTTATCGATTCCCTTGTCGATTCTCATTAAGAAAAAAAGGACAACAAACAGGTCGATTAGCATCACCAATATAAAATTTTAATAAGAAGAAAATAAATATTGTTCAGTAGAAATTAACAAAATAAGACATAAATTATTCTGTGGCAATTCCACAAGAATGTCCAACATTTTTCTAATAGAAATTAAAATTCTCCTTTAGAAAAGGATATATGAGCTGAGCACTCAAAAATAAAACTACATCAGCCAGTGACAAAAACAATCAAGTCAAATCCAACGAATCACTAATGTAAGTCCGGAGCGGATCAAAAACATGACATTCATTAATAGTCATTACATGTTGTGTGAGCAAATGCTTCTGCGTGTTGGTAGTATTTTCCCCCTTTGATGACATATCCACTTTGCAAGTATTGCAAGTTGTCCTGATGTCGTCTTTTTTAGTGAAGTGCTGGAGTGGAAAAGTCTTCAGACTTTTGAGCGTTTGTAGTGCTTGGGCGCCATGTTTGCTATTGACTGCTGACTGCATTGGCCTTGCCACGTACATTCTGTAAGCTACGCAACTTGCATGGTGATGTCATTCGCACCCACTGGAACTGATAAGGGAATTGTTTACAAATTTGGCAAACAATTCCAAGGAATTGAAACACTGAGAACCGGTTCTCAACAAGAACCAGTTTTCAGTTCCCATCCCTAATCCTGACTAGTCTCCCAGTTCCTGCTGCTGGAAAACATCCCAAAAGCATGATGCTGCCACCACCCTGCTTCACTCTAGAAATGGTATTGATCATATGATGAGTGGTGCCTGGTTCCCTCCGAACATGATGCCTGGCATTCATGCCAAAGAATTCAATGAGAGAGTCCTTCAGGTGCCTTTCAGCAAACTCAAGGCAGGCTGCCATGTCCCCCTTTCTAAGGAGTGGTTTCCGTCTGGCAGAGATGGTTGTTATTCTGGTAGTTTCCCCTGTCTTCACAGAGGAATACTGGACACTGAGGCTAATGGGCTCATTGGGACCTTCAAAGCAGCATAAATTTTTCTATACACTTCCACAGATTTATGCCTTGAGACAATCCTGTCTTGGACGTCTATGGACAATTCCTTTGACTTCATGCTTGGTTTGTGCTCTGACATGCACTGTCAACTGTGGGACCTTATATGGACAGGTGTGTGCCTTTCCAAATCAAATGAACTGAATTTTCCATAGGTGGACTCCAATGAAGCTGTAGAAACATCTCGAGGTTGATCGGCAGAGACAGGACCTGAGCTCATTTTTCATATATATATATATTTAATAAATTTGCAAAAATCTAAAACAAAACGAACAAAAAAAAAGACAACCTTTTTTCACATTGTCATTATGGGGTATTGTGTGTATAGTTTTGAGGGGAAAAATGAATTTAATCCGTTTTGGAATAAGGCTGTAAACATGACAAAATGTGGATGAAGTGAAGCACTGTGAATACTTTCCGGGTGCACTGTAGTATGTATTGTGTCCAAGGCCTTACTACCAAATGGTAGTAAGACAAAAGAAAGCTGTAGGCAGTCTAGGAAACATATTTGCTACCTCTTATTTACACTAGTTGTAAAAACTAGTTGAAAACAGTTCAATACTATTCCATGATATCATTTCTGCTGTTATAACATGTAAGTGGATGTTGCTTGGGTGGTAAGACAGTCGTGGTTGGGATATGTACTTGATGTACAGAAATAAAAACTGTACTGTGAATGGATTTATTTAATTTGTGTTGTATGTGAGGTGTTATGTAGAAATGTGTACTAACAAATTGTAATCCATGCTGAAAGGTTGTTATTCTCTTACTGTTTCCTTCATTCAAAATTAACAGTAACAAAAATAGCACACTTTGGTTCATGTAAAGTGTGTAAATATTAATTGCAGTTTCATTCAAAATTGGACATTTGCTCACTTTTAGGAAATGTAATCTAGCTATCACCCTCTCCTGTCCTTACTGTCAGTAAAAACTGGCAACAGTGACTTTACAATGAAAAAGCAACTTAACCTCTGTGCAAATAGGGCTACAAAAAAGAGGAAAAGCTCCAATCAATCGAAACATCTTTCCCCCCTTATATCTTTTAATTAAAACTGACCAGAATGAAACTGGTGTTCTTAAATGGTAGAATTAATGCTTACTCTGGTGTTATTTTCCTCCAGGACAAAAAAGCAAATTTTTGTGAAAGCTGTTTCTACAACATGTAATTATAGTTTAAAATGAAACAAATGTGTGGTATTTGTCAAAGATAGAGTTTCTAATATGTAGCATTTGCTGATGTGCTTTAGCCCAAATTGTTTTCGAAACCTGACTTAGTAGTTTGGATGACCAAACTCACTTCATCTGGGTTAAAATTCTATGAATTGTATGTCTGTAAATTGATCAAAAACAACCCTGTCCACTTATAAGACTGTAGTGGCCATAACAGGCCTTAGCATAGATGTGCATTTACAAAGCACCAAGGAAAAACATTGTAGACTCATGTTCAATTATATGTTCTTATACTCTTACAAGCCTGTTGTGGAGAGAAGCTATAAAATAATTCCAAAGATATAATGGTTAACATTAAGAGAAGATTGAAGTGAAATCCACAAATATTAGCATGAAAACTGTTTTTTTGAATTTGATAAAATCTAATCTGAATCTTCTACTCCAAACAGTAGTGAAAGATACAGCTGGTCTGTAATCCAAGAATGAATTCAGCCAACAAAATGCAGTTTGGGTGAATTTATTTTTACATGTTTTACTGCGGTGACCGGCAACGTAAAGACACAAGCCTTATGAATACATTAATGCTTTCTACGCAGTTGTGTTCACAATGAAATATGGAGGAAGTAGCTCTGCTGGGTGTGTCTGTAGGTTTCAGACACCTTTTTGATTTCAATCTAATGTCAAAGAACATTTCTTATTCATCTCCAGAATCCCCCTTCTGTGTACTACCGTACCACTATGAAGGAGCTGATAATAAAAAAACAAAAAAACTTTAACTCTTGATGAAAAACAGTCAAACATTTAGAAAAGGCAAATATTTCCCTAAGGAGTGAGGTGACCCAAATCAGAAGTAACATAAATTCTTCAGGTGTTCAATTTTCCGTGAACAGATTACAGTCTTTAGGCGAAGAATGAGATTTTGGAAGTTCCTACTTTCTGCCTGTAGATTGTGAGGAGATGAATTCAGTATCAAACCTAATGTAGCTCTTGAATCTGTAACCTCAACATAAGGGATGCTGTTCAGGGCCATGTGTTCATGTGGGCATATGTGTTCGTGTTTAGTTTTTTGGGTGAATCATCCAGCCATCCACTGTTAACACAAAATGTGTCATGTTCTTGCTGTTTTACCTACTTGGTCTTCAAATAATCAATGTTTCCCCAATTGGCCATTTCTGGAATGTGGATGTTCTTCATTTAAACTTACAGTAAATCTACAAGCTGTTACTAGTTTTTCCTAAACCCACACAGATGGATTCTTCTGATAGAAAGTGGAGATCCACAGGAAGAAATTGAACAAAAATTAAAGTTTTAAGGAATAACTAGAGGCTTTGATTTTCGGAAGACTAAACCAAAACTTGTGTGATAATAAATAAATGTCAAGTGTAAGTGTCCCAAATATACAGTACAAATCAACATAAGTATAAAGAAAATGTTAATTTCTAATTATTCCTTGTTGTGATTACTGGACATTCACAGAAAACAAATTTCTTCTTCCGTGGTGCTTTACCCTTTACTGCAGCTGTCTTCTGATCTTGATTGTTTTTGGAAAAAAATCCTGTGTTACTCTAACAGTCTCTTTGAGGTTATTGTCCATCTGCACCATGAATCTCCATCCAGTCAGCTTTGCTCCACTCGGTTGAAACTGAGCAGACAGTATATTATTACACATTTAAGAATTAAGCTGCTTCTGCTTCTTGTCACATGATCAATAAACATTAATAACCTTGATGTCACTGGAAACCATGTATGTCCATGCCATCACACAGCCTTCACAGAGTTTATAGATGATGTTGCATGGTTCATGAACTGTTCTAAAGCCTTGATTCTTCTTCTTTTTCTACCTGTTGTCCCTGTACAGGTTATCTTAGTTACATCAGCACAAAAAGTTCATTTGTTTTGGGGGATAAAATAACCCAAAATATTTTTAAAAATCCAACAAATTAATCTGTATTAAATTATATATTAATAGCACTACTGACAATTTTAGGGTGACTGTTGCTCAGAAGAAAGAGTTGCCATCCATCAGTGACCACTTTTCCTGGCAGAAATGTCTTATTCAAATTATTAATATGCTCCTGCTGCCATTAATTAATCCACTGCAACCTAGCATTTGTCTACAGGCAGACATACTACTCAAAAAATAATTGATAAAAAAACAAAACAAAAAAAAAGAAAAT
Organism: Arrhamphus sclerolepis; assembly: GCA_037176975.1. Classification (NCBI taxonomy): domain Eukaryota; kingdom Metazoa; phylum Chordata; class Actinopteri; order Beloniformes; family Hemiramphidae; genus Arrhamphus; species Arrhamphus sclerolepis. The sequence continues at coordinate 7,596,463 of JBAMYA010000018.1, forward strand.
TGACTTAATTTTGACTTCAGTGCTTTCTGTTTTGCTTTAATGAAATCAAATCTTATAATGCTGCATCTTTAATATCTCACTGTTGGTTGGGTTGTTCTGACACACATTTTATTGATAAAAAGTAATGATAAAAAATTGTGTTTACTTTGAAACATTAGTTCCACTCCTCTTTACCTGTGAATTAAAATTGATTTGGTGACATATGAATCTGTGCTTGCAGATCTAAGAAGAATGACAGCGGGCTTCGTGGGCATGGCTGTGTCCATCATTCTCTTTGGCTGGATCATTGGAGTGCTGGGATGCTGCCAGCAGCATGACCTCATGCAATATGTAGCAGGGCTACTCTTTCTCATGGGAGGTACTGTGAGAGAACATATGCCGACATCCACACACAGGCATGCACTCAAAATCCAATTCTATTCAATTTCCATGTTTATCTGGTGGCAGCCGAGAGCGCATTTAGGTTAACATGAGATAACTGATCAATGTCCTGCAGTAACATGACTCTCATCCAGCAGTACGATGTGCAGGACATGTAGACATTTAATGATCGATAAGGAGTCCTCCTAAATTGCTGTTGATCTCTGTTCACACAGGAACATGCTGCATCATCTCCTTGTGCACATGTGTGGCAGGAATCAACTTCGAGCTGTCCCGCTACCCTCGCTACATGTACGGCCTCCCTGAAGACATTAGCCATGGCTACGGCTGGTCCATGTTTTGTGCCTGGGGGGGCCTCGGTCTCACATTGCTGGCTGGCTTCCTCTGCACCTTGGCTCCCTCCCTGAGCACGCCTGCTCGCACGACCATCCACAAGCCGAGGCAGGAGAACGGAACCGTGTGACGGAGGCGTCGCAATGCGACTGACCCACCGAATGCACAAACTCCACCCTTCCAACTTTGATGTTTAACTTTGAAACCGTTTTTTTTTTTGTTTGTTTGTTTGGTTGGTTTTTTTTGTCAAATTCACCACATCACAACGTGACACCGCCATGTCCCCTTCCAGTGTTCAGTGTGCCTGAGTTGTAAATGGAAGCGGCAAACTAACGACAAGATTCACACATCTGAGCTTAGAAACTCTCAAGGAACCTCCGGGAACATCAAGAGTAACTTGTACAGCAACATATGACCAGGGAATGGCTCTCATAGCACAAGTAGGACTTTTTGTTTGTTTTTTTGTTTTTTTTGTTGGAATTTTTGACATGCTGATTTTATTGTGACCTAAAGGTGACTGTTTTCTCAGAAGAGAATTTGTCTAAAAAATGGTGCTCTTTTAAATGGCCACACACAAATACACATGCACACACACACCTATACTTCCACAGAGGACAGACATACATGTTCACGGATACGCACACACATCAGCTTTTCCACACATGCTCAGTTCCTCTGGATATATCATGATATATCAAGAAATCCTTCAGCAGGAACAAACACACAAACATCATGCCCACTATCCTGTCAGCATTCTTCTTTCAAGCAATGGGGTATGTTACTGTTTGTAATTAAAAAAAAAGAAAAGAAAAAAAAAGCTGACAGTGACTTTTCATTACTTTACCTTGAGTGAAGCACAATAACTGAGAACGAAAATTAGTTTGGATGTTGGATGAGGATGTTGGCAGCCAATAAGGGACCTTCCAGTGTTGACAGTGCGATAAAATACTTGGAGGTAAATTCACCTTGAAAGGCAAATTGATCCTTCTTTGAAATGAATTTCTTTGTAGATCCAGATCACTGTTTGTGTGAAGTGCATTTTGATTAAGAGTTATTTTTCTTTGTGTCTTTTGAGGTAATTAATTATGACAGTATGGAGATTGCGGATTTATATATGTATGTATGTATATGCATGCATATGTATGTGTATATA
>JBAMYA010000018.1:7598582-7615309 GCA_037176975.1 Arrhamphus sclerolepis
GTGGGAGGAAGGAGGGAAAAGGTGGACAAAGGGAAGGTAGTGGGAAAAAATTTGAAAAAGAGTTTAGAGGATGAAGAAAAAAAAACAAAACAAAAACAAAAGCAATGTAAGTGATCCCACTGTTAGAAAAGCACAACAAAAAGTGATATAACCACATCAAACATTGACAACTGGTCAAATATCATCACATCGTGTAAATGTGAAATAAAAATGTGGCAGCACAAACAAGGGCAAATGGAGAACAGTTATAATCAAGCATATTTGAAATGAAACTGAAAGCTTATCCACTTCTTGACCAGGAAAACACATTTTTACCAGTGAACAACAGACATATCGTTTACTGCCTCATAAGAGGCAGAACCTGCCTTTTGTGATATTAAAAACAGTTCCAAACCAGGTGACCAAAAAGCACAGTACTGCAGTAATGGGACTACAGTAACATCTGTTAAAGTGGGATTACAAACACTCAGAATACACTCGTACTTGGTCTTCAACTATAAACTTAACATGAAAAAAATGAAGTAACCCTTCAGTGATGGGTGTCCGCACTAAATAGTTTGGTTTTTAAGTGTTGTGTTATGGATGCGGATGTCCAATATTTATAATGTCTTATGCATTTATGAGACATTCTGAAACATAATATTTTATAAAATTCATAAAACAGTGTGGAAAGGACCTGAATGTGGGAAACTGTTTGAAAGTGTTACATGGAAAGGAGACTTTTAATTATCATTGTGACAGTTTGGAAGATGATTTAAAAAAAAAAAAAAAGCAGACATCTTTTGAAATTACTTTGTTTTTTTTCAATGTCCCCCAGTCACTACAACAAATTTATTTTGATACAACAACATTCACCACAACTTCATAATACATTTATATAAGTGTTGATTGCTTGAGATAAATCATGGGATACTTTACAGCTGTGTCAATTAACTCTCTTAAGAAAAAAAAAAGTGTTGTAAGTGTGTTAACGACACTGTGTGTGATGTTCAGTCTCTTCACGGTCACAATTAACAAGGAAATCAAGTGAGGCATGATTGAAATCTGTGTCTTTGATGTCCTGTTGAATCCTTGCGCTCTGCTGTGTCTCATGAAGTCAGTGAATCTGGAGTGAGAGGCCGTTACACATGGGAGCAAAAGATGATCAGAGCATGCATCATGTACCCTGTTGTATCTTTTACAAAGAATCTGGGTTTACACCATGCTCAGGATCAATCTACCCAGGCTCTTGTTGTGAAAATTCTCATGCCAGACATACCACAAATTGACAAGATTCTGGTCATAAACAGTCATAAACAGAAATAAATGCTGTTTGTTTGGTGTTTTGGCTGTGTGAATTTTTAAAATTCACACTCAGACTCTTACTAAGTAATATAAATACTTTTCAGTAATATAAATATTACTGAAAATGCCAAATTGTAATGTGTTTATTTTGTGCAAGTATAATGTGTTGTTATGACTGATACAGAATTGCACAGGACTCCTAGAAGTTTTTGTGTTATTATTCATAAAAGATTTTGACTATTCCAGCCCAGAAGTTCTCCAAACTAAATTTTTAAAGCACATTTTTAAACCCTCATTTGAAAAGCAAAAACAAAAACCCAAAACAACAAAAAATAATGCATGACAATATCTGCATTTTGAATCTCAAGTATTGTCACTGACTCTGAAGAACTGCAGCACACAAAGATTTTCAAAACTTTAAAAATAATGATCTTTGGAGAACTGCCATCGCAGTTCAACAACGTATGTAAAAAACAACAACAACAACAAAAAAAAAAGTGTTGTGAAGCCCTTCTTGAGTGGAAAAGCTGTGTTTGCCTGCTGTGTTTCATGAGGAACGTTGTACAGTGTGCAGTGAGAGATGCCCTGTGAAAACGCCGCTGTTAAGAGCGGCACATGTTTCAGTAGCACAACTATTATTTTCTACAAGTCATTTCTACTGGGCGCATCCACTTCAGATGTTCTGTGGGGATTAAAAAAAAAAAGACATTATAGTCTTGCATGAGCTCATTGCAGTTAGTTTCTTTCAATATATGGAAAAAAAAGTTGTCAGTTTTTCATTGATTTATTTTACTGAAATAAAATATGTATTATTAACATGTTGTGGTTTCCCGTTTTAGTGCTTGTGCCTAGATTATGCAGTTTTGCTTTCCAACATTGCACTCTGTGAATCATCACTCCTGATGCCAGTTCTCTCTCTCTCTCTCTCTCTCTCTCTCTCTCTCTTTCTAGCACTTTTATCTTTAAAAATTTAGTATGCAACCTCTTATATCTGGCTGATGAGTCAGCAGAAGGTTTGGTGCTGAGGAGTCTGTGATGTTGTGCTAGCTACTGGAGTTGAAACTGAAAACAGATCTCCAGTTCAAGTAAGAGATGAATTTCCAGGAAATGTATGAGATGATGAAAGCAGCAGTAGAGTTGAGGTATGGCCTTGTGTGACTGAGGACATGGTGCCATCTAGAGGGAGGACTTGATGTTTCCCATTTGCATCAGGCTGAGCTGATGACCTGTAATGTACTTAGCTGCTAGAATATTAAACAAAGTAGAGGGTTTATTATAAACGTTTTACAAACTGTAATTTCGGTTGTCCAAAATGGCCTTCCATAAATCATGATAGAATTCGTAAAATTCAGAACGCTTAAGTTCATTTCAAAGTGAAAACACACGTTTATAAATTGGAGACTTTCCCCACCACCAACCACACTCAAAGCACACTCACCACATATGATCAAAGCATTTATGTACACTACTTAAAAGCTGTGGCAGAATTAGTCCAAAATACAAACACTCAGTCATATATTTCTAACCTGACATAGCTGTAAGTGAAATAATTGCAATACAACAGTACAAATCAAAATGGATTATTTGACTTCAATAATATAATTGAATAACCCTGCACAACTTGAAGTGATATTTAATGACGCTCACTATCCAAGCATCCATATTCCATACATGGTTCATCCCATTCAGACAGATTTCTGTTTTGTTTAACAAGCCCAAAGCAGAATATAATCACAGTAAAGCTGCTGAGACCAGAAGACTTGAACATTTACCTAAACATACATGCAGTGACTGTCAAAATTTAGGTATTGTTAAAACTGCACCAGTTAGCCGGCTGATGTTAAACAGACATAGGAGGTGGTATTATCAGATTATTACAGATATTCAATAAGTAATAAGAGTAGTTATATCTTCAACTTATCAATAGATAAAGCAGAATTTCCTTTTAAACTTGAGATAAAAGGGCTTTGATGCTGATGCTTGGAGCCAGAAGCAGATTTAGAGTCTACTTCTTACCACGATAATGAGCACCAACCACCATGTAACCATCAGGTGAGATGTTTAAGGTGGGTGCCTTCACTTTGTCCCGACAGACTCTGATCTCCGATCTGCCCACTGACCCTCCTCCCCCTCTGCAGGGGTCGTGTTTCTGCAGGTAACTTATAAAGGTCTCCCATCCTCCACCAACACGTACCATCACATGGCGCTCATTCAGCATCTGCAAACAAGAAATAAGGCTGCGCAATCAGTGAGCGAATATAGGGAGATATATTTTAGACATTTGTGAATTTTCTATCACATGAAGAGCAGAGCCTTTCCTAACACGCAGTCACATGCTAGACTAATATTTATACAAGCTTCTTGTGCATGTGCTATGAAAAAGCAAATGATCTCTCGGTCAGCTTTGTCAAAAATCTCATTAAAACCAAATGAAAATGCACCTCATGGCACCAGCTGAGCACACATGCCACGCTAATCCACATATGAGCATGCATGCACACACACGGTGACGCACAAAGGTGCAAAGATCTGCAACACAATCCACAGAACAAGCACTATTTTAAAAATAATGACCCCTGCATAACCAATTTATCAGTTAACTGTAATTCAGTGAAATTGTGTCTGAATCAATGCACCATTTACAGATATTTGTCCTTCTTGCTGAAAACAATCTGCTACCATGGCAACAACTGCAAAAGAATATGAAGCCCGGAGAATTTCAAAGAAGCAGAAATTGAGATGGGTTTAGTGCAGACCCTCAACTCCCAGTAGACGTAAACATTCCCAGGAGGTTTAACAAAGCCATCCGTTGTTCAATCAGCCCACGCCCTTCCCGCCTTATCGCCAATAAATCCTTCATTATGAAGCCATTAAGAATGTGATAATAGGTGCGTTTCATAGAAACTAAAAAATAAATAATTAAATGAAAATCAATGGCACGAGCAAAGGCGAGCGTGCACAGGCAGGCAGCGACAGAGGAACCTCCAGATGAGGCTCGTCTCAGCTGTCATCCAGCAGATTAAAATGTTCAGGTTGACAGGGGTCAAGTCTGACATCCCGGATAAACCACTTTCCTGTCAAACTTGGAAGGTATATCAGCCTGACCTGTCTTTGTTTGCACAAATTCAGTCCCTGCTCAGAGTTATTCAGTTTTATTTCTTTGTTTTTCCCTCTGTTTCTCTGGTTTTCTTTTTCTTTATAACAAAGACTACTAAAATTAAAATTAGAGACGTGATTGTTTGACATGGCTTCACATTTAAAAATAAAGGAAAAACAAAATAACAATGACTACCTTTTTTACAAGCTAGAACATTTTTTTAAAGAGGCGTATATGTATATATACATTGTCAAGCAATAAACCAAACACGCAAAACTGACATTCTCTGGTGAAATATTCCACAGAGGCTTTCTTTGTTGGACAGACCTCCTTTATTTCTGTCTCCAACACCCCCCCGCCCCCCCCGCCCCAAGTCTCAGTACAAAGTGTGCTACGTCTGCAGCCCATAAACTACCGTCTGGATTCCCATGTGTCCTCGCCTGGCGGCTCCATTGATTCCCTCTTTCCTCTCCTGCTGAAAGATGCATGAGTGTACTCGGGAGGAGGAGTCCTGTTTCCAAACTGTTTCCAATAGGAGGCAGGCTTTAGCCACATCCACTGTGTTCGATGATGTTTAACAGTACATTCAGTACCTAAATTTTATTGTAAAGTGACACAGGGGCAATACTATTTCTTTCTTAATTATTATTTAATTAAAGTCATTTATTTATTTATTTGGCACAAGTTGTCCAATCAGACTTCCTGGTGAAATAATTCTTTAAGAGTAAGTTAACACTAATAGGCCATTATTTGAAAGAGGCCTATGAGTGCACTGATGTGCACTGATTTTGCGTATGTGGTATAAGAAAACTTTCAAAGGTAAAAATAATTTTTAATAATTTTAGGAATGTTGACATGCTAACATGCTACTCTAAGGCGAGGATTGTAATGATCATATTGACACCGTCGCCTGAAATTTCTTCACACAGGAACTGATGAACACTGAACTTTGACAGTAAACACAATCCTCTTCGCATAAACCGTCTCATAGTTTTAGTTTTGCTCAGCACAATATTTTGCAGAAATTTCATATGATGAATTCAAATATCTGTTTCTGAGATTATCATATTATTCAAGAGTGTTATTGAGGACAGGAAACTCCTCCTTCCTTTCTTCCTCACCTGTGAGCTCAGAGGTCAAAGTAAGCTACAAAACCAAGACCAGAGGGCTTACTGGCTTAATGTCTTCCTCAAGAACACAAAGGAAATCAAGAAGATGAAGGGTTTTAATGCTAAAATGTTAAGCTGCACGCTGAAGAAGTGATAACATCCCCATTCTGAGGGGTTTTTTGCAGCTAAAAGGGCTTCCAGTAATATGAAAAACTGAACTGATTTTGCAAAATAATGTGAGATGCTTGAATTTCCTCCCACTGCCACAGTCAGAATGCATCCTGCTGCAAAGCTGAAGGAGAGCCTAATTAGGCACAAAAAGAAAGAAAAGCCGTCCTCTTTTTCAACACCAAAGAATAGCAAAGCACTCGAGGACCACAATGATTGAATAGTCTATAGAGGGAATAGAGAGGACATGGGTAGGGGGCGAGGGGGGTTGGGGTTGCTCGGGTGTAAAGTTTACATGGAAGGAGGGGTGGTCATGCTCAGCCGCTCATTAACAAGCTGTCTGATTAAACCCCTCACTAATGACTTTGTCTTGGTAATCAATGGTATCTGCTCTTTAAAAAGGTCTGTACACATTGAGTGAAACCCTCTCCTTGGAGCAGTACAGGGGTTATCGCGGTATATGATAATTGAGGTTCATGGCGTGTTTACTCGCAGACACACAGACATGTGTGAGCTTCAAGCTAATGGATGGCGTGAAGGTCGATGGGCTGCATCGCTCTATTCAAAAAGCTGAGGTGTGCTCGCTTTCATTGATCATAAGAAAAGGGAAGAGAGTAGGGGGAGTTGTGTCTACAAACCAGCAATTATGGCTGAAAACTGACAGCTGAACACAGTTATGGGGAGATACTGTAACTACAAGGCTGCCTAGACAAGATGAGCACAAAACACAATCAGCTGAAATACACAAAAACAAGTCCTTGGAATATTATAATAACTCAAAGGCTGTAAAAAAAATAAAATAAATCTCTTGCTATCCTTTGGTTACCATGTTTTTTTTTCTTTTTGTCTCAGGTGTCTTTGATGTGGTTTTCAGACAGATACTAATATCAGATACCTTATCTGCTGCGGGGAAACAGGTGTTCTTGGACTTGAAAGAGAGCATTATTTTCTTTTAAAGGGGAAGTAAAAATGTATATCAGGCAACATTTAGCTGTAACAAATGAGTACAGACAGCACTTTGACATAATTTTAATTCATTATACATTAAGCTTATCTTCAGTGACCAAATCTTTGACATTTTTGTTGTTTTATTTAGTGTTAGAGATGCAACCTTATACAATCAATCATTTCTTTTTCAGTAAAGTTTTAATATGATTTTAACTCTGTTCCAATGTTTTGTTATTATTAATTGTGATTATTAGATTTTCTGTACTGTGTGTGTGGATTGATGCACAAAAGCAGTGAAATAAATCCCTGCTCTCCTATTTAAAACCCTTTCCACATATACAGAGTTTGAATTCCCAAGTGGGCTGCCATTTAAAACGCACGCCAAGGTCACGTCGTTGCAGAACCATCCACGGAGAGACGTGTTTGTTTTTTCTCCAGGTTCATACTCTTTTCTGAAGGTCTACGTCCTGAATACAATCATTGTCAGCCCAGTCTTATCCTGACCATTGGTTGCCAAGCAACCCTGCCTCCCATTCCTTCTGCCTACATACAGACGCATACGGGTGGAGCATGACTGAGGGAGGCTGAAAGGCACCAAGTGACTGCAAATCAGTCACACTGATACACTGCACTTGTTGCTGACTCAACTGTTGATTAAAAACCTGACAGCCTTCGCACCTCACATCTCATTATGTGTTATTGCACCTATGACGCTTCTTCATTGTGTGAGTCATTAGGTTTGGTTTACAGTACAAGTTATGTTACCATGCATCATCATTAACAATTTCCCACATTCACACAAGTCCTCCTCCTAGTTGTTTTATTACTTTTATTCTCATAACACAGCACAAAACACCACTATCCTCTGACTTATAGATGAAGAATACATCATTAGTTCTAGAAAGTATGTACATTAGACTTGATATGAAACGTAATGGCTGCATGAATTATTTTGTTTTCCAAAGTATGAGATGTGCTGCATTTTGGGGTGTGGGTGAAATCAGGGTGGGTGGTTTCTTATCTGAAGGACTTTGTGTTAAGAGTTGGTGGCCCATATGTAGTGTGTTTCTCATTGGTATAATATTAAAATCATTTATCAGGTAGTAAACAGGATTCTCACCCGTATATACAGAACTTTGTCTCCGACACGGTAGCAGCCTTTAGGTTGCTTCTCAACAGGGAATCTAGTGGAGCAGCTGCAGGGGGGAGTTTCAACAATGCTTCTCACCTGAAACAGATTAGACAGAAAAGACTGAATGCAAATGTTTGATATCATTTCAAACATGCTTAATTTTAGTGGAAAATAAGATACATACAATATCATCCAAAGTGCCGGTGCTTGCACTCCTGCGGCGTGAGCATTTGTTGGATGAATGGCGAGATGGCGTTGCAGGTGGGGAGGCCATGTTAGGTGTGGCTGCAGAAGTGTGTTTGTTTATTGTGGCCGTACGGACCTTGAGAGTGGATACCGGAGTTAAACCTGGTGAGGGTGCTGACAGCAGAGCTGGAGCAGATGCATTTGTGGTGCAGGATGAAGAAAGCAAATTTGTTTGTGTTGAGGCTTTGGTTGTACAAGGGTTCGCAGCTGAGAGAGAGGGTTGAGGGGGGGGTGAGCACGTAGAACCTGGGTTTGTTGTAGCTGATGGAAGATCAGAGGCGAGGGAGGCAGCGAGGGGTTCTGGCAGACAGGTTACGTTCTGAGTGAAGGTAGCAGGCGAGGGAGGAGAGGATGCAGGGGGCAGAGGGGATTGTGATGTTGAATGCAATGATGTGGGAAGAAAAAAGGAGAGGGGGGATGATGGGGATAAGCACCCCGCCTCCTCCCTTTCGATCTCTCTTTCCAACTTAACCAGTCCTGGTGGCTCCACTCCATATCTGAAAGTAGGATTCAACAAAAATGCATGTGCTTTCATAAATTAAGACTAAACCACACAATAAGGTCTAATGATTTCCAGTCAGGGGTGTGTCAACATGCTGGTGCTGTTTGAGCCAAATGCCAAGTAGGAGCTGAAAGTAATTGATACACAGCTGAATACAAGTTATAAAGGATGAATAATAGAAACAATGACTTGAAATCATTGTGTTAAAATGGAAGGAAAAGAAACTCATTAGTTTTTGGAAGACAATGAGCATTGCTGGATCTTGTCTATGTATGTTTGCTTCATGGCCGAGTTGTGGATGCCGTGATGAAGTGTGCTCACTGAAAATGGTTTCCAGCATGGTTTTCATTCCTTTGTTTTCAGAACTGATTACAATTTTATATTGAGAAACATTTTCTTTTTTTTTTTTTCTCTGAACAACTGTATTTCGCTCTGACAGTCAACTCAGTAGTAATGAACACCTCCCAATCCTCACCTGTGAAAGACTAGGTGTTTCTGGGATGTTCTTTTTATCTTTTTTTTTTCAACTTGTCTGAAAACTTGTAAAGGATTCTGTAAAGGTCTTCTTATATACAGACATCTCCTTTTTTTCTTTTAAAAAAACAAAAACAAAAAAAAACAATCAAACAAAACCTGCAAATACTCAGTGTGTAATAATTGCAGTTTCATTTAGAAGTTGTGTCAGTCAACAGTTCCTAATTTCTGTTTACCTGGCTGCCATCCGTCCCAGCTCCATCAAGCACAGACACACCTCCCGAGGTTGCTTGTGGAGGACTTCAGACAGTGTGCACATGATGAACAAAAGACATGCAGGGGCAGAAAAAAAAAAAAGTCAGTTATCTGAAAAGAAAGATGTTTCCAAAGATAAAATTGTGTCTCTGACAAAAGAAAATGGGAGCCTGAAAAAAAGAGAGAGCATATTTCAGTGAACATCCCAACTCCATTGTGTATTTCTATTCTTAAAGGGGAGCAGGAATTCCTGTGGGTTCCGGATTTACAGCTGAAGGCATGAGGGCATGAGAGCCTCATTGTAAATCAACTTTTCCGACTTCTGCTATCGCTTCATCTACAGGGGGAGGGAGTGGGGTTCTCTGGAAACCCAGTTAGGATTAGAAGACGTTCCTATTAAATTGTTGAGAAGAGTGGTTGAACCAATCAGAATTATTAGAACACAGCATCCATGAATGAAAAAGGCAAAACAAAAAAGGAAGTAATCATTTTCCACATCTCTATTTGACATCCACCAGACAAGCAGGAAGAAAAAGCTTGAAACGCCACTCCATTAGTAAAGTGAAGCAGGTTACTCTGCCTGAAGGGGGACTTATTGTTGGTGAGGATTTACCTGCATATTATCTCTGTCACGCATCTAACGCTTGCTCAGACATGCCCAAGAAAGTGCTTAGAGAAGACAACACTTAATGATGCAGAACCATGCTAGTCACTCAAAGCATGTCATAAAAGCTACTGGTGAAGAACTGCACAAATTCATAAAAATGCATCATTAATTTTTAGTGTTGATCCTTGTGACAATCAATGTGATACCCCCCAAAACAGTCTCTTCTCCTCTGAAGTAATAACCTTCTTTTTTCATAGATGGCAGATGCACAGTAGATCCACAATTATCTCTTATCTCTAAATAGAACTTACTTATAGTATAGAAATAATGACCAGTACAGTTAATCAGTATAATCAAAAACATGAAGATGCAAAATATAAGACATGATGCTTACACACAATAAATAGATCACAGTGCCTTGACCACTTTCTGAACCTGAAGTTCATATATATCTGCATTAAAAACACCCTATAAGTGCAATATGAATGTTGAAAGCCTCATTTGTGTGAGGAATGAAAAAATAAAAAAAATAAAAATGAAAGAGCTCTCAGACTAAGTGAGAATATTTTGTCACAACTCACCCAAATCCTCAGACTCAAAAAGGTAAGCCTCATCAACACCAATCTTTCGACACCAATAGAGGAAGTTGGCTGCGTTGTCACGGGCGAAAAAAGATCCAGAAGTTGCATCAGCTCGCCAGTGGATCACTCTTCTCACAAAGGGCTGTTATTGTTTTCAACACACACACACACACAGATATGTAGTGAGTCTGCAGTGGAAACATCTCTGTCCAACAGTAAGTCATTACTGGTTCATGCATCTGTATAGCAACATTCAATACATAAGCCTCTTTGAAATTACAACAACTTTTAAACAGAGGAAGACAGCTTTGGTTGAGACATCATTCAATAAGCTGAGTGTTTTGTTTGCACAGAGGATAATTAATGTAAAAGAACTTGCCAAAACACAACTGTAAGGTGAGGCTTTGTAAAAGAAAACATGAATGTAGAGATGTACCACCAGATAGCCTCAGACCTGGTTTTTACTTGCACAAATGTATTGTTTTGAGAAAGCCTACATTTCAGTGAATCATTGCAACTGAGCAGACAGTCACATCTTCATAAATTATTTGAACATTTCCAACCTATTTATGGTTTGACCTGGGCTACTTTTTTGTTTGGCTGCATATGCCCTGTCTGTGAGTTTTAAAATGCATTGCACTGCAGTTGCATTTGTGTTTGTGCAGCACCTTCCCACTGCTGGCTTGAATCATTTCCTCTTGTAGAATCTGTGCCAGCTGACAGAGGAGGACGCCATTATCCAGACTCTCCATCAGGCGGTCTGCTGTGAGGTTCACACCTGAGCAGAATCCACACACCAACACAAAGTTTCACAGAGGAATTCACTGATCATCCAGAACTTCTAAACCATCTTCCTATTATTGTTGCTATATGGATCGACGTTGCATTGCATGATTTTGCAGATGCTTTCAACCAAGCCAACATTCAAGTTAGGAACAGACTGAGAGGGAATATGGGATTCAGTATTTTGCTGAGGGACAGGATCAATTCAACAATCTTCTGGTCGAAGTCTGACTGCTGTTCCTTCAGAATTGCAGCTACAGGTTTTCCACACATTACCGTAACAACGCTGAGTAATTGCTTCAAGGGCACAGGACCTCTGTGGAGTGGTGCCTCCGTGGATCAGACTCGTTCCAGTGCCTTCAGTGTCGTTGCTTGTCCATACTGGACCCACACCTTCAGCCCTTTGTCATAAATCTTGAGCGGTTTGTACACAGTTTCTGTTGTGGGGTGTAATGTTTAGCAGGGTATTATGAGTAAAAGTTGCTCCCGAATGATTCAAGGTTTCTAGCAGAACGCTGGATTGTAACAATGTTATCTTTAACTTCACCTTACTGTAACTAAAATAAATGAACTTAAAGTTTGACTGTTTTTTTTATTAAAAATACAAGGTTTTTAAAACATTAATATAATTTGTGTTCATTTTGTGGCTTAATTCTCAAAACAGAGAAAAAAAAAAACAGTTTGGTCATATATTTTAGTTTTTTTTAACAGTCAGAAATTCATCATGTCTGAATCACTATGCTTTAGAAACATCTACAGGTTGTGACATGTGTAGACTGTGTTTTCTCTCACAATGTCGTGGAAAGAAACATGTTCGGGAAGGGATATGAGGGATTTGGGAAAACAAACAGGTAGATCTCTTTATGTGAAAAGTGTCGGCAGATTTATTTGTTTGCTTTGGCTGGAATAAAACCTAAGCTCATGCTTTTAAATATGTTACATTAATATGTTTGAATATGTTGTACTAAAATTTCAAATCGACACCCAAACTTTCAATTTGTCATTTTAAAAACATTTGTTTTACAGACTGCAAGCATGTGTTTTTTTGTTTTTTTTCTTTTAAAGCTATAACAAGGACATTGCCTTTTAGGAATCTAGAAAAGCTGCCTCACCCATCAGTGAATTAAGCCACAGAGCTAGATCTTCTTTCATGGGCAGGAGGCTGGCATCGTGGCGAAAAGGCAGCCACTGGTTGTATTCCTGAGGGCTAGAGAGGCCGGGTCCGGAGTGCTTGTACCTTGGGGAGATAAGACAGCTCATCCCCAACCCGGTCAAGTGTCGTGGGCTCAGAGGACCATCAAGGTTGGTGGTCATCGTTCCTATTTCACTGTCCATTCTTCACCTGAAGCTGGTCTTTGAGGGCCCCTGGTGAATATAACAGTTTGTTCATTTGAATTGGAGTTCATGTGTTTTCAATATTGGTTTTATTGGCTTTAAAACATTTTTGCTGCAGAAGATATAATCCTAATAACATGTAAAGACGCAATGGGCTTCAGGTTTTTCATGCTTATGTCTAATCTGCCAGTTTAAAGTTCTTGCTACACAGCTGTGCTCTTGTAATGCAGTACGCTGATGAAATAAACAAGGCTTTCCCTGGAAAAGATATCATTTGAGAAGTAGCATACTTTATTTTGCTTCTCTATAATGGGCTGCTAGGTGGCGCAGTGGTTAGAGCAAGCGGCCCCTGTACTGAGGCTACAAGTCCTCGTGCAGCAGTCACAGAGTTGACTCCCAGCCTGTGACCCTTTGCTGCCTGTCTTCTCCACCTTCTCCTTCCAGTCCAGCTACTGCTAATAAAGGCAACTAGAGCGAAAAAATACATTAAAAAAAATATCTATAAGATACTCAGAAACAATGATGCCTTCACACATGTTCAGTTAAATGTGCCATGGACACGAATGCACCCCCAAACCATCACCGGTGGCGTTTGAACTATGAGCCAGTGAAGGGCCACCCCTTTGCCTGTTTGAGACAGAAGATTGAGCATAAACATAAACTTATGTTCATGGTTGCAGAGAACAACAATGCGCTCACTAACAATGATTTTTAAAAATGTTCCTGAGCCCATGCATTGATTTCCATGAGACAGTCTTGTTTTTACAGCAGTGTTGACTGAGGGCTCAACAGTTAAAAAAGGGTTTTCAGTCTGGTCCATGTTCTGGATTCATAAAGCTCAATGATGAATTCTTCATAAATCTGAGAGAAGATTTGCACCTAAATCACATCTTTACCTAAAAACCTGCTTTAGATATGCAAATGAAACCCAAAACTTGGATTTTTATGATCTGAAAAATGTGTTTATCTTCATGAACGGCGATTGAAAACTGGCCATGCATCCATGTTGGTCATTAATAGCATCAACCTGCAGATATACCTGTTTGCATGCTACACATTAATCACACAATTTTTTTAACACAATTTTCAGATAGATAAAGGGGTTATATGTAATTACCATTATTTAACACACCATCCATTAACCATTAACAAACATCAATTATTGAGTTATGACCAACAGTCTTGTAGATGAGGTTATAGCATCTCTGACTCTTTTACAGTCAAATCCCAGTAACAGTTTATCTTTGAATCAGAGTGTTTTTTTTATCCTGGTATTTTAATCATTATAAGTGTCATGAGAGGTATCATGTTCACACTTTCTTTGGTGTGGCAACTCAGATGTGTACTTTAGGCCTTTTTCACGCCAACAAAAACAACAATTTATGTGGAAACCTACAGCACTGGCAGGAATACTGGCTTCCACGCACACACCTAATATTTACAATCAAACAATGCCATACACACACGACCATTAATCATGGAGATTAAACTGACTGACTGCAGACAGCATGTGTTTAATAAGATGTACAGCTATTGCCCTGAGCCACTCTCGTGGTGCTGCTGCACGGCTCATTTGTCCTGTTCCCAGAGCAAGCTCCATCTTAAAACTCGGCCCCGTGCAGACATGCTCTGATTCTTAGTAATACTCGCGGCTAATCAACTGGAATTAAGACGACGACACATGTAGTGGGTCACTGGTCTGCTGAGCAATATGCAGAAGACACAAGGGGCTTGGTTTGTGCCAGACTTGCTTTAAAGTTTCATTTTGAAATACCAAGCCTAAACACACCTTAGTCACAGCCATGCATTAAAATAACACAAGGTGATGGTTGGGGTGTGTTGCAACTGGAAAAAAAAAAGACCTGATTATCCAGTTTGATTATCAGGTCAGCTATTTTTAAGACTTCTCGGATGTCAAAGTACTGCACAAAGTCTCTTTGTCATTGCTTAAGAAAGCAATGACAAAAAAAAGAAAATAGGTGAGTTTCTAAGTGAGAGTCCAAACAAGAGTAAACCC
The DNA here is from genome assembly GCA_037176975.1 of Arrhamphus sclerolepis. Lineage (NCBI taxonomy): Eukaryota > Metazoa > Chordata > Actinopteri > Beloniformes > Hemiramphidae > Arrhamphus > Arrhamphus sclerolepis. Next base: position 7,613,121 of record JBAMYA010000018.1, read on the forward strand.
CTGACAGTGTTGTAGAAGTGACTTAACCTCTTATAAAAAAAAGAGTTTTTAAATAAAAAAATATATATCAAGAAAATTAGTGCAGTATTCTTCCAAGTCTGAAAGAATACTGCTTTCTATCTTTCTTTATATCTTGATGTTGTTGGGTTTTTTTGGTTTTTTTTTATTGATGTCAGGGGAAAATATTTAGGTGTTGTTGCTTATTATCACAACATCTTGCACAGTTTGTAATGGAGCTGGGCCATAAGTACAGAAGTATGACAGAGGTGAATTATGTATGTCACTGAATTCTGGTCTCTGGTTGTTTGAGATGAATGTTAGGATGTATAAAGCGCAGTTTTTTTAGGCTGTAGTGAGAAAGGGGCCTTTGTAAACACAACAGCAGACGTGGGATGTGTCTGCATGGTGTGTTTACAAGGTGTATGCGGAGGGCACAGTCTGCCAAGTATGTGGTTGGTTTACAGGTTGACCAGCCATCCAAGAGAGCCTTTCTCTAACAAAACATCCAGGTGCAAAATTCACACCTCTGCTACAGGATGGGTCTACTGGGAAGGCAAGGCAAAGGTCACCCACAGGCCCAGCTCTCAGACACTAGCAGCCTTTATATTCCTGCAGAGCTGAGCGTCCACATCTGTGAGCACATGTTGGTGCCCAAACACATCCACATACTGGTCCATGCATGTATCACTGTATGTATTCCACCTCTTTAACTCCGCTCAACCTTGAATGCACCCAAAATGAGATTTGATTCAGTGGCATCTAACAGCTTTTAATTGAACTGATAAGACAGCACCTATACTTTCTAACCGGCTACAAGCTGTGAAACAGACAAAATTGCTCAGCCTGCATGAAAGATGCATGTAAAATCAAGGATTTGGGGTGAAACAAAGGCCTAAATAGATGATTGTGCTATATGTACAGAAGATAACAGAATGACTGATGTGTGTGATCTTCAGCGCAGCTCTGACCCTGGCATCTCCTGAGAGAGAAGCCAAAGCTTGTGTCTCGCAACAACTAATGTCACAACCAGTTAAGAAAATTCTGCTTCCTAACATGGCAGACGGGGGCTCCCGTGTTTATCTAGGCGCACAGCAGTTTGCCTAGTGACAAAGATCTCTTCATTCACACACCAAATTCACCAGTCTGAAAGAATAGGTTCATAAAACATCAAGAATTTTTAACGTTAACGTTCAACAGTGCATGTGGTTTTCTGCAACAGCTGGTTTTAGATCGTGCCACATACTAGCGGTGAATCAACAATATCTCCTGAATGTATGCAGCCAAATGGTTGAGGTGCAGGTTTCCCCTATAACTGTGTTCTCTCTTTAGCTGCTTCTAGACTAAATAAACTCCATATCAACACAGGATGGAAGGGCCTATTGCCTTCTGCTTTTCACACACCTGGAACAAGCTGGACGTATGTTCTACAAATTTAGAAAACTCCAGTAAATGTTAAATGCTCCTTCAGTGTCCTCCATTTACCACTCTGAAGTAAATCAAATAAGAAAAGTACCTCTCACATTCAAAATGTTTATATTTGTCTTAGACCGTGGCAAAATTAAAACATAAAGAGTCAAACATGGAAAAGCGACTGCAATAAGGAAAAGCATGTAATGAAACATCCAAATTACACAGTGAAATTTATTGGAAAGTTTTCAGTCATTTGAGACTTAAAATGTTGTGTTATTTACAGCAAAAATAGAAACTAAGAAAGAAACAAATCAAAAACAAAATAAAAAAAAAATTATAGATACACTATTTTCATTTTAATTAAACCACTTTACTTTATTTATTTAACATAACAGCGCCTATTCCTGTCACAAGGATGAAAATGTACCTACCAAACTCCAGTAACAACTGCAGGATTCCTCCCAAGATGCCCTCTTTGATGAAAGAGGACTTTCTTCACAGCGTCTTCTCTTCACAGGCGCACATCACTCACAACCAGATGTTCATCGCCCTCAGGTTCGCCCCATGTAAGTACACACCAGACTAACAGAGGGAGAGTTAAAACAAACTCCCCTGTACACGCCTGCAAGTTTGTGGTGTCAGCTTACAGCAAGTGAGACTGGAAAGAAAAAAAATCAGTGAAGCTGCAAATGAATCTGTCTGTCTATCCATCTATCTATCTATCTATCTATCTATCTATCTATCTATCTATCTATCTATCTATCTATCTATCTATCTAT
>JBAMYA010000018.1:7615409-7628695 GCA_037176975.1 Arrhamphus sclerolepis
TGTTCAGTGTTGTTTTGTTTCTCTGGTGTCAATCTAGTACTTGAAAGATGTTAAAAACTTACAGACATTTCTCTCTGCTCACCAGCTCCAATCATGATGGTACCTCATACACAGAGTCAACCTCAATCTCAGAGACTGTTTTGTTTTGTTGCATCTCATCTGTCCATCAACGACCAGAACCCAATAATTAACTATGTGAAGGTAAGAGTTGCAAATCAAACTAACACCTTTAAATTGCTCAATAAGTGCTCCTCCTCCCTCTCATCTCCATTAAGAGGTTAGAGTCGTCAATAGGTCCAGCCGAACACTGAGGATTAACCGTATTGATTTCAACAGAGGGGAAGGAGGGCAGCCATTAACTGTGCACTTCCTGTGGCCTTGATGGAGCTGCTCACTCACTCTACTGACATCCCCACTGTAGTTTTATTCCATGTCATCAACATTTTAATTTGAATGTATCCCTGTGTCTTGAATAAGACTGAGGAATATTGTTCAGAAGAGCGTTTGGTTTGTTATCCAATATGCTCTTCTTCCCTAAAGGGAATTATATTTGACTAATTCTTGCTCCTGATGTCACTGTGGCTTTTTGAGCCCGTGTTCATGATTGTGCAGTTTTCATCCCACTTGCCTCCGAAATCTACAGTTATTAGGCGTGGAGATCAAACACTGTTAGGTATCAGAAACATGACTCCAAATGACTTAAAATGTCACTAAATAATGGGACTAAAAGGTTCACAATTAAAAAAAAAGTAATGTAATGTGCACTGTACTTTATAGATGTTCTTTAATATTGACTTTTTGCATTATTCATTCTCTTTTTACTTCAGTACAAATAGTCAGAACAACGACAGATTTGTTTACTTTTTTATATATATATATATATATATAAAAAGGATATAGAGTATTTCATCTTGACATCAACAGACCTCTCAATTTACACAGCAACAGAAGCCATAGAATCACACTGCAACTTCAGAGGCACAAAAACAGGAAACTTCTCACTACTTCAGGTTGCACATTTGTCTTTTTTTTCTTTTTTTTCCCCCCAAAAAATCTCATGTTTAGACTTCATCCATAATATTAATAAATATTGTGACAGTGAAAGGCTGTACAGGGGAAACAGGAAGTACATGTGGTTAAGTAGAGCCATGGGGGTCCAGCCACTGAACCAAAGACACAAATCCAACCAAATGTAGAGGTAGGGGAGACCAAGAGAGAGAGAGAGAGAGAGAGAGAGAGAGAAGGAAAGGGGAAAACAGCACAGTTAGTGTGGACCACACCAAAACAAAAACAGAAGCACGAAGAAGAAGAGCATCCGCCTCTCTGGCAGAGCTCTTTTTATCATTCTCATCTGGTGAGCAGCCCTTTCACAAACTCCTTGACTTTTCTTGTCAAAGCTATTTGTGATGGACTCTATTACTATATTTTCATACATATTTATTTTTTCTTTACAAGTGTTTATTTTCTACATTTTTATCACAAAAAAGAACACAAATTCAAACCAAATCCATTAAAAAAACAGTAACATTAAAACATTTTCTTTTTCTTTTCTTTTTTTTTTACCAGAACTGTTACTATGGATTTATTGCTTTGCACACTGAGTAATGTTTGGTGCCATCTGCACACTGCTGGATCCTCCTGTTGGAACCTCATTGCTGATGGTCTGTACTCCCTTGAAATATTGGACCTCCAAATCAAGCTCTGCTTTTCACCTTTGGTTAATTGGTACAAAAGAAACTGAAGCATCAGTAACAGTTTCTGAGACAAAGACAATACAATGTTTAAAAGAAACAGAAATAGTAAAAAAAAGAAAAAAAGAAAAAAATTTAAGGGAAACATATAACAAATTTCAATTTGCTCCATGCATAAATACACATCCAGACACATCTACATTGTGAGGTGCTGACATGACATCTCCACAGACAAGTGACAAGACAAATAAACTTGGCCCCCTTCAGACCTTGTCAGTGTAAAAGCAGAATGAAGACATAACAAGTGTGTGCTGTTTGTTCATTCTAGTCAGGCAACTAAAACACTTGTCCACTCCTGACTCATAAGATAAAGGCAGGCACAAACATTACATAGTGATTCATAAAAGGTCCCATCGTACTTCTGTTCCATAGTAAACTAACACTACAGCAATTTATTACAATCGCACATGTGATTGCCACCTTTTTACTGTAACAATAAATAAAATTGCCTCATTTTCATTAACTCTATTCATATCAAGCTTGTTATTTTTTGGAACTCAATTTAATCTATAATAATAATAATAATAATAATAATAATAATAACAATAATAATAATGATAATAATAATTCCCTCTCAGTTTTTACCTATGCTTTACCTCTCTAAATGATATATGTGGACATCAAACCTGGTATATAGATTCCAACAAATGGTATGGCATATACTGTAGTTATAATTCCTTTGGCAAGACCTCTAGGTAGCGCTCTAATAAGTTACCATATGGCTCAACAAAAATTCTTTCTCCCGATTCCCCAAAAAATTCAATTTAGGTTTTTACTCATGTTTCGGGATAGATAGCTAGATAAACTTCATCAGGAGTTAAGAGATTTATAAAAAAAAAAAAAAAAATCAAACAAAACATTGTCTTACTTCCTCTGATTCCATACAATTCATCTAATTAAATGACTTCATGACCACATTTCTTTTCCGTCAGTGTTTCTTAGTTAGAGTCTCTGACTTTGAACACTTCTACAGCTTTATATTTGCCAATCATCCTATTTACTTTGCATCATCTCCAGACAGCATTGCTGAGGGTTATCAAAAATAAATGGCCTTTTCCAAACTATTTCAGAGTTGCAGACCATTAACATTTAAAGGTCTGGCCCTGAAAGGATTTATGGCCAATATTTTCTGATGCATCCCGACAACAATGCCCTATGATTTTGTCTTTATGATGTTTTTGTTATTTTATCCTGTAAATGTTTTGCTGTGAGGCGACGTAATTGTTTGCAACTAGTTTTACTTGAACCCCCATTACCAAATTCTGTGAAGAGGCAATAAATAAATAAATAAAGTATCATAATAACTCATTGCCGTGAGATCAATAAGAATCAAACCACAGGCCATATAGATGATTAACTGAATGAAAGAGTGTAAAACTCTTAGGTATTACAGTAATGCTCTCTTTTTGTGAGCTTTAACAATATGCACCGGATCTCATTTGCACTTATTCCTTTAGTTCCATTAATTAGCTTTATTATAAATATTATTTCTTATTCTCATTAAAATCACTAGGTTTTCAGCACTGTAACAGTAAGACACATACTGATTTTGGTTCATTTCCACAGTTTTTGCATTGCACATACCCTTTCTAAGGTCATGTAAGGACATTGTCATTGTTGGGTAACAATGTCAAAATTTAATCTCTAAAGTTTAACATATATTCCCTCTGTATTTTCTCCCACATACTGTATGTGCTCGTGTTAAAACTAATTTTCCAGGACACTTTGTACGATAATTGGAATGAACTGCTAAGATGTGACTGGCTGCAACAATTGCAACAGTCAAAGGCTCAACTGTAAAACTTCACAGATGAATTAAAAAAAAGAAAGAAATAAAGAAAGACAATTTTGTTTCCTACACAAACCAAGTGGCCATCAGAAGTCAGTGTGCCACATGTCTAATCCCAGCACCAGATCACTAACATGTTCAGCACTTTACACACAGACACACACACACAGAAGCCAATGATGCTGCCAGAAAAAGAACAATTACAGTTGTGCATTGAAAAGGGGACACTAGTCTGAGTGCATTGAAGAGAGATACAGTACAATCTATGTCGACAGACTTTCTAGTTTCTGTTTATTGTGCTGCGAAGTGACACATTTATACACTGAAGTGTTTAGCTTGTATGATGTTGTACTGTAGTCGTTACTCTGACAGTCCTTTCTGATGCAGCTTCTCTTTAATTCTACAGGCTTCGGTGTGGTCAGGAAGCCTCCACCGATGTGATGAAAATGTTCACATTTACGTACAATTCCACTATCAGTATGCATAAGAATACACTTACAGACTGCCAATTTGATATGTGCTACACCTCTATTAGTCAAATACCTTTTTTTTGTTTGTTTCTGTAGTTTGTACATTTAGTTTATAACTTTTTTGATTTTTTTTTTTTTTTTTTATAATTGTGCAAACAATATGGCAATGGATTGTTGGCTTTCCTTGTTTTTTTTTTGTTTGTTTGTTCACATTCTTCTGACTAAAACTGATGTACACTTGGGAAAATACTTGTGGATCACTGACTGGGTTTTTGGTCTAAGAGTATCCCTCATCCTGCCTGTATCCGTAGCCTCCTCCCTGTGCTTCCTCCTGGACATACTCCTCTGTCTTCTCCCATCCAGCAGCCCAGCCTCCGTTCACCTGTGTAGTGGCTCCATACGTTTTAGCAGGACCCCCAAAAGCACCGTAACTCTGAGTGATGTCACCCGTCTCTTCTGCCAGCTCGTCCTCATCAATGAAGCCGCATTTCTCCTCACTGGTCAGTTCTGGGTCGGCCCAAGGTTGTTTCTCTCCTGATGCAAAGAGCCCATAGAAGACCACTCCCCCATAATGCACCAGGGAGGCTATCAGGAACACATACTGCCACTCTTCTCGTGTCTGAAGCCAAAAGAGAAAATATTAGACACTTCTCTATAGTTTTGTGTTCCTGTGAATGCATTCAAGCAGCACTAAAATCCACAGCTAGAACAAATCAGTCTATTTTTTTATTCAAATCAGATTTTTTTTAGGGAAATACACATGATGTGAATTTGTCGTATTTCAATCAATGTTTGGAAAAGGGTGAACATATTTTTTTCTTCCCGTAAAAAACTGAAGAAATATTAATACATCATATGATGCCAGGAATGTTGAGGGACCAGGTTAGTCTATTGTTCATGGAGTACAGGAATATTACAAACAGATATTCTCATGTATTTGCTGTTGACATACTGTAATTGAAGCATGCCATTATTACCCTTTATTTACTTTAGTGGCTTCATGTCAAAAGGGCATTGGAAAATGTACCTAAAAAGGTTAAAGTGTTGTCTGGATTAACGCAGAGAAAGATCAGAGTGAAGGATCTTTTATAACAGATGAACAAAGAATCCAGGATTGAGAAGCACAGCGAATGATGAAGTGCTTTGAACTTTCATTCTTCCTATTAGATACCAATCATCGACTTTCCCAGTTTTAAAAAGACGAGCGATAAAGGTGCATATATAGACCATGTACGAAGGCCTGGATAAACCCACATCACTATTAGGTTTTCTTATGATTACCACGATTATTTTGAATCAGATTTCACCTTGGAAGAGCTTTGAATTGATACGCCGGGGCTCCCAGCTCCTTCAACAGAGCCACGTGATAAGAGCAGGATCTCCCAACTCAAGTGCTGTTTTGGTGATGCCATCAGAAATGACGGCCGCATTTAGCTGACACACAGTTGGCACAAGCCACTTGCTTCTCAGCCAAGCTTCATCCACAGACCCCTCCAAGCCAAACTACAGCTTTTCGTGGTGGTGGTTTGTACAATTAAAAGTCATAAAATCATTATTACGTTCATGTTTTTGAGGAGATGCTGTTACCTTGTTTTTTGTCATAGCACCAACAATTAGAGGACACACCATCCCAGACAGGGTACCAACACCATTAGAGATGCCCATTAGGATGCTGGCGTACCGAGGAGCAATATCCAGGTGGTTGACATTAAAGCCTGGTGGAGCAAACATAATATAAAATGAAAATACACTGACAGATTTTACCTTTTAGAGAATAAGTCCAGCTAGCCAGGTTTACCTGGTAAATTGAGGGAGGTTGTTCGACAGAGTGTGTCAAGCAAGAAAACAACACAAGCAAGGCAGAGTTAAATGGTGACCAATTATTTGCAGAAATAGGCATCAGCTTGCCATGCATACTCCTCCTCCCCCACTCTGAAAGGCTGAATGAGTAAGTGTTCTTGTGAGCTACTGCTCACTGCCTGCTTGGTGTATCCCGTGAGACAGCTAGCGCTGAATTATTAAACACTCCAGGAGACAGCTTGACAACAACAAGCAAGAAACTGATTCTGCAGACAGTCATAGATCTCTGCAGCATCTTTAACTGAGCATAAACAGGAGGAGATCTGTTGAATGGATGGGTGAAGAAAGCTATAAGGTTGTGGCGAAAGACCAGTGCTATCTACAAACAGCACTGGCCATACATTGCAGTGAAGGCACTGCTGCGAAATACATCTAGATAAAGCATACTGGCATGTCCTTTAAAGAAGATATAAGTTAATGTACACTTAATTGCATCTTGATGTCCATCTTTTTATATTATACACAGTATTATTATACTATTATACACAGTAAAACTGGATGACAGCTGTGATAGTTTCAGCTAAAATCCATTTAATCACAATTTCCACCTTCATCAAATTGTAATTCAGTTGAAAGCATGGCACTAACCTGATATAGCAAAGCCACTGAAGCCCACTGCCAGCACAAGGAAGGAGATTGCCACCCCTTTACTGTGGGAATATCCGACCACCAGCAGCAATGTGGCTTCCATGCCAAATCCTAACAGAGAGAGATAGCAGGTCACACACACACATTCACGCACGAGCCCACAGGCTGCTGGTCATAGTGGTGTCAATTGAATTAAGGGAGATACATGCTCTGTTCTCGATTACGAAAGTGACATATATGAAATCAATGCACAGTCACAAACAGTGAGCTCACTTGTGTACTGAAGTATTGAACAAATAGATTTTTTACAAAAATACTAAACAAAATCATCTCTCAGGTCTATCTGGTGATGAAGAACAACCACACAGATAGAGTGTTGAGAAAAAAACATAACAGCACAGATCTGACACCATGAAAGTAGCACCCAGTAGCTGTGCAGCTAAACAGTGTGGAATTTGATCTCATCCTCAGACTTCTCACCTCCACAATTCATGATTTTTCTGACCGTGGTGGTTGTCATGATGTTCCTGCTGCGCAGGTAGTCGGCCAGCTGGCCGCCAATGGGTACAATGATAGTCATCACTAAGTGAGGGAGGGCAGACAGTATACCAACCTGCAACCATATACAGAATATCAACCACATGAAACTGCAATAAGTACATATGTTATACCCTTTTAAGGGGATACAGAACAAAATCATATCAAAATAAAGATGTTGCATGTTTAGTATTGTTGATTATTCTTTATTTTAAAGATTCTCACAATGAGTGTCTTCAAGGTCTAATAAGGGATTTTTCAAAATGAGAGCTTGAGAGTTTTTATTTTTTTTAATCTTTTTTGAAATTAGAAAAATCTGATGTTGCGCATTTTAAGCTTTTGATATGTCCGACTCTACAAAAAGTGTCTCTTGATTCATAAAATTGTTGGTTGAGACACTGCCATTGTGCAGGGGAAAACAATAAAAAATAAAAGGTCAAAATCCCCTAAAAGCCCATCTTTTTGGAACCTGTGTAGTATTGAACAGCAATGTTGCTTTTCAGTTGAATAGTTTGGACCTGTCTTTTTTTTTTCAGTTTTTCTTGTGTGATTTTATGTGGCTTCTTGTTGTTATGTGCATGTGGATTATACCATCCTGGAGTAGGTCATGTAGGATGTGTAAAGGAAATAACCTATAATATCTAAATGTGAACTGATTTGACAATGTTATCAAATGAAACAGCTCATCAGAAAGAACAACTGTCAAACACCACACTGCCATTGACAAAACGTGAGTCCAAGAACAAATTGTTACTGCTGGAACAAGAAAGGAGAGTGTCTTCCATTTACTGTGACGTTTAAAGCATCTGTTTCTCAAGCACCACAGTTGTGCTGCAGCATTTGAATCTATTACTCAGTGATGCTGTGAGTGTCACCTGTTTCACATCGTAAGCTCACCTTGCTTATCTCAAAGCCAAACACTTCCTCGAAGTATGCAGGCTGGCTGATCAGCAGCAGGTAAAACGTCCAGCTCCTGCAGAAGTTTGCCACAATGATTGCATAGACAGGCATAGAGGTGAAGAACTTTCTCCAGGGGGTCTTAAATTTCTGGAACAGATTATGACAAAGGACTCATTTGTGTGCAGAGATGTTAAATATGTTTCAAGTGTGAAATTATCTCACTAACAAGATACAATATTGGTCTATTGTTGGTGCTCAAAACACTCCCTTGAAGAAAAATTGATTTAAACCAAATAGCATTGGGTTGATTTGTATCTGCTGTCTTGTTATTTGGAGAGAACCCCATTACCTCTGAAGGACCCATTAGCTGGGCACTTTCTCCAATGCTCTCCTCAATATAGCAGCGTTCCTCATCAGTGATGGTTGGATGTTCAGCAGGGCTCTCATAAGACACCAAAATCCAGAACATGTACCAGAAAATGCCAAAGCATCCTATACATTACAGACAGAATTCATCTTTAGTAATTACAGATGGATTAACTAGTTCATTTTGACCTCAGCAGTGAGCATGCAAAGAATATGTTTGCCAAAATGCCTGAGAGAACAAAACCCAGACAGGATAGCTAACTCGACCCAGTCTAGAGGGGGTTTTATTGACACACCAAAACAATGAGGGGAAAGAAATCAATGCACAGTCTGCCTGGGTAGATTCATTTGACTTTCACTGGACTCACTGTACTCAAGCTTACGCATTACGATACAGTTATATACCTTTTAGAAATGAATATCTCGTTCTCTACAACAGCACATGTGCTCATCACATGCAGGCCCTCATCTGTTACTCTCACCGTAGACATAGAAGACAGAGGACCATCCTGAATACTGAACCAGGATCCCAGCCAGAGGCATCGCTATCACGGCACCTGCATAAGAGCCTGATTGACAGTGAGACAAGGAAGTCAACAGAAGGAAGATAAGGCGTCTTAATTGCAATAAGAACATGCAGCATCTGTCTTCATTGTGGAGCCAGTTTATAACTGGCAGGAGTACTTAAAAAAATTAAAGGTGTATACCACAGAATGAGATGGTTGCTAGACGACTCCTTTCCAGCGGTGGAGCCCACTTACTCCAGATGCCATGACAGGCTGGGTAGGTCACTCCCTAAACACACCACACAAGGCAAGTCTGTGTTACTTGATCATATAGAAACAATAGACCTCCACAATCTGTTGAACTCAGATTACATTTTTGATTTGGACATGCATGCATTCAACTTATAGCAACATTAAACTAAAAGCTGTATCCATGCAATAGTTTGTAACCATTACTGCACGATATAAACAGTAGCACTCCAGTCAATAATGCTCTCAAGAACAATGCCATCATCCTTTACTTTCAAATTGCATGTTAACATCACTTGAGTTTAGAATGCACTAACAATCTGTCTGGAATAGCCCTCTTATTATGAAACTGAGCAAATACACTCTGAGGCAGTAACTAACAAGAATTAACATCTTCACCCCTGTGATTACCATGAACAAACTAAGCTCATAATGAGCTGTTCATGGAGCAGAGCACGTGTGCATACTTTAAATGTTCAGCAGCACTAATCTGATTTAACTGTACTAATATAAAACAGAATCCCATGCATCTTCTCAGAATAGTACAGTGAGAAGAGAAAAGAAATAATACATTATAATAACCTATATAATTTTGTTCTTCAGCCCAGGCTTTCATAAACACGTGCTTCCATGTGAAATATCTAAATATTTTTACATGGCAAGTAAGATGAAGACTGCTCAGTCAAGCATATACAGACATACAGTTCCCACTGAAACATCCCAATTTTTATTTGTTAGATACTTTCAAAGCAATATGTGTATAGCTAATCAACATGGCAATATGTAATAGCCAACACAACAGTTTTGTATTTGTTTTTTTGTTTGTTTGTTTTTTATGGGTGTTGCATTTCACGGTGAATCCAAATGATTGATAAGTCTAAAGATCTGTATTTTGCTTCTCATTTATCTTGGAGCTCTCAGCTGTAAAGTGGATATAAAATGTGACAGCAGGGGGAAAAAAGGGCGGGACCAGCTGGAGCTCCTACACAGAAAAACTGTAGTAGTGTGGATCAATAGAGCTCATATCACATTTCCTCCTGCTGAATACCCCAATATTTAGGTTACAGTTATTCATTTGTTTTCTATTGGAGGAACATTTGATGCACGCTTGACAATGCAAATGCAAAACGTTTTGATAATAATAAGAATGATAATTTTGTGTCGATTTTTAATCGACGTTCTCACCTCCACTAATCCTTGTAGGATCCTGACAAAAATGACACAGCCGTAGTGGACTCTGGCAGCAGAGGGAATTAACATGTTGAGAGTCGAAGTGAGCACGATGGCTGCCCCAAATACCCTGAAAACGAAATACAAATGCGTTTTAAATGAAGAATATTTAGTTCTGGGCTGCTGAAGTGAAGGAGCAGTGCTCTGAAATCCCATATCATTTCGATTAAATGCATACTTAATTTGTACCTGTATTTTTAACGGGTTGTGGAGAGGTTAAAAAACACTGGGGTATTTCTCTAATACACCCGCACATAAAAGGCCGGTTTATTTGTGTCTGCTGTGTCCATTATATTTTCGAAAAGACAAAAATTGCATTAAACGAGTTCTTGTGCGTTCTCGGATATGATTGGCCCCGCAACGCACGAGCTCTTTTGTCGTCATAAAAATGAATATTTTAAACAGCTGCAGCAACGGTCCGTTTACGACGTCCTCCGTAGCCTACGCACATGTCGCTTAGCAACTGTCCTCACCTGTATACCATTAAAAAAATTCTCCCTTTCGATTGATCTTCCGATCTGTTAATGATTTCTGCGAAGAATTTACCAAAAAAAAGGGGGGGAAAAATCAAAGCTGTGCTATTTTAGTCGAAATGTGTAGCTATAGCTCATTGAGATGTAGAAATGTTTGTCAGGAGGAGGGGAAAAGAAAACTTCAACAATACATGGGCATGCCGTTTAAATCAAAAGTTAACATGAATTTTTGTTGTTTTTTTCTGGAAAGGAGCAGCCAAAAAAGTGAGCCAAGGCCCCAGAGCCATTTCTCATTTCTGGCATATCCTCCCTCCCTCATCTGCACATGGAGGGTAAATCCTAATCCGGTGGAGACTGTTGGGCACGAGACCAAATGATTCGATTATACCCTCTTGCCAATCAACAGGACATGTTAAACTACACACTGACTACAGGAAATTACAAAAAAAAAAAAAGAGGGGTCTTGGGGGAGCCCCGTGTTAAATATATAGTAACCTATTGTGTGTCGGTTTATACCCATTTCAGTTAGCCTACATTTTTAAATGTATTTTTTTATTAGACCAAAGACTGTAAGGTCCAAAGTACAGCTTTGAATTCATAAAGCTCGTTGCTGAAATGCAGTCTAACGTTAATGCCTTTGGTGTAGGCTATGTATAGGATTTCCCTTTATAAGTAATTAGTAGGCAAACAGTTATCCAAAATTCAAAATCTAAGATGTGCGCCGTCATACATCAGCCACCCGTTTCCTGTATTGCATCATTATGACTGAGGCAGTGGCAGTGCTCCTGAGAATTAAAGCTCAAGGCTGGTATCCAGGCCCTCAGAGAAGGGGACAGATTACAGCCACCCTAACCCAAGCCACCCTCAGGGAGCTCATTAACAGGTGGCATGGGGCCCTGACACAGGGAGCTGCAGGCCTGCCAGCTCCATATCCTCCCTGTAGCTCTGAGACCAGCACACAGTCTGCTGCTTCATGTTGTCTCTGTCTGATTAAAGCTTAACAGTTCAATTTTTATGTTGTGTGTGTAATTCTTATAGTATTATTAGCACATACCAGGTGCACATTTATTTTTAAACAAAAGCAAAAAAAAAGGAAGAAGAAGAGAGAGGGGAAGAAACTCATAGCCATTTAGTTTCACATCCCAACACTCACGAGAATCTAAATGCGTAATTTGCCAGGAGAATCTTACATTTATGATAATCGGCTGCCACCACCGCCTACCTGTTTGCAGCCAGCCGCGAGGAAATGTATCCTCCCGGGATTTGCGTCACGATGTATCCCCAGAAGAAAGAGCCATGAATCATCCCCACCGTCTCTGGATCCCAGTTGAACTTCGCTTTCTGTTGGATGACGTAGAAAACAGATTGATTTGTGATTCGATCGGATTACGCTGATTTGATGGATTAAACAAAACAAAAAAATCCCTTTGAAATAAATAATTAGGTTAAATAAATAGGCCTACATGGGTCTATAGAAATAAACACAAATAAACAAACTGAAGAAAATGTAGAAGCAAGCGAGAATTTTTACTCATTTTGAAAAGGTTGAGACATCATTTATGCATGTCAAATATAAGCTATCTGCATTTTTAGACAAAATTCATTCAAGGAAATGTTGTCTTAGCAATAACATCATCGCAATCAGTAATGTAGGCTATAGTTATCTTTTTTTATTTTTTTTATTTCACAGTGTGATTTTCTGTTTGAAAATATATTGTGACAATAACATGTGATCATAGCCTACACCACAGCTGGATTAGACAATGCCTGAGACAGTCATATTAAACTTTTCGTTTTAAATTAACCATGGTTATCGGGAGCTTTTTTATTTTTATTTTTTATTTTTGGGGGGCTTATTCGATAGAGTATGAACAGGCCTATTGTGTTCAAAGATAAGCTTGCTTGCAATTTTGTAAATCATTTTCTTTTTGCCAAATTGGGATCGAATAGCGCATCTTTTGAGTTTTCGGTCTGCCTTGTAACGTGTGTAAACGTGTGCGTCAGCCTTCGCCACACCTCTTTGATGATGATCTTTCCATTCTGGTGGATGGTGCTGTTGTTGACCATGCCTACTATGGCCACGCCCAGATTACACCGGATACCGAAGGAGATGCAGAAGCCCAAGCCGCTCATCATGGCTATGATGTACCGGCGCGGCAAACCGAAGCAACTGCAATCGCACAACGGGGGCTTCTTCTCCGCGGCCTCCCGAGGCCGTCCATCCTCCGTCAGCTCGATCACCTCCCCAGTCTTCTGCCTTCTTTCTATCACCCTGCAATAGTCAGGCAAGGAAGACACTGACCGCTGAGTCCTCCTTCAAGAACTCATACAAGTTGATTATGTTCTAAATTAAATGGCATTTATAGGGCCCCAGTAGAAATATTTACACGGATGACATTTTTATGTACTCAGCATGAACATGTTGGTATTGGCACGGTACTCTGGAGCCTACCCAATATTTCATGCATTGTAGTTTAGCCATGAAAATGTAGGATCCAGATAGTCTCCTCACGACCCGTCTTGAAAATCATGTGTATATATATATATATATATATGTGTGTATACAC
>JBAMYA010000018.1:7628795-7641034 GCA_037176975.1 Arrhamphus sclerolepis
TACATGTACTTCCAGTGTCACTGGGTTTGTTGAATGATTCATAGTCTCCCCGTTTTTCCTTTTTTAAAAATAAATAAATAAATAAAGAAAAAGGTCTTTTCACTCCTCATCTGCACTCTGAGTACCAGAGCCATGGCTACTGTGGCTATGCTATTATAGTTGTCCTTTTAATTTTCCCCACTTATCCAGTTCACTCTCTGTACTTCACATATGGAACTTTTTTAAACCCTGTGTGTGTCTTGTGTTTTCACTCACAACCCAGAGTCCTCATACTGGCTTCCATTAAACACTTACATTCATGTAATATGCATGTAGGAGTTTTATTTTCTTTTATGGACTGTTATTTCATTTTTACATTGTCCTCTCCAGCCTTCTATAAGAACTCTGCCCATAATCATCATGACAAGAATCTGTGATAAAAGACAGAAGTACAGCACTCACTGGAGAAGAGCCTGATGCAAAACTTGGTCTCTCTTTGCTTGTACATGGGCTGAATGGGCCTTTGCAAAGGACAACATACCCAGTACTCCTGAAACATCTTCTATTTAATAACTTAAGGGATATTATCAAAGTCCTTTCACAATTCCATAAAACTGATGAAGACTTATCTGACAAATGTCCGTTCACTGCAGTATATTTTCCATTGTAAAGATTTCACCCAGCATTCCATGACCAGGATGAAGATGACATTGTTACTTTTGAATTTGAGTTCAACTATTGGACAGACTCTTCTTTTATCTCCTGTGGCAAATACTTTTCCAGTAAAGCTGTGATCCAGTCTTTGCTTCTTGTCTTGCTTCATTCAATCATAATGACAAATACAATTTTTAAATTTCAAATGAATGCAAATCCATTAGAAATCATGCCACGTGTCACATTCGGGTAATAGATTATACGTGGATTACATCCAGTTCATAAAGTATGTAAGGACAACTTTCCATTATACATTTATGAATAGGGCTTTATGTCAAAGGGATTAAACCAGAGCACTCATTGAACTTCAATAGAGAAAATACCTGATATCTTATGAGTTTGAAACTGTTACCTTTATTTTGCTTTAAAAAATAAAACATTCAGTAACATGTAAAAGACAATCTTAGGCACCCCTTGTCTTGGTATCTTATCAAAGTTATAATGACTCTAAAACAGAAGACAGGATTCTGCCTGTCTAAGCTTAAATAGAATTCTTATAAATATCATTTTAAACATTTGTATGGAATAATTTATGAATCATCTGAATGGTTCAAAGTGTGGTCACACTTCATACGAACTTTTGCTTGTAAAGTCAAGTTGTTCTGAACAACTTGATTATCCATGAGGATATTTGAACATCTTGTTATTCTAGAGGCTTAGAGATATGGCTTTTTATTTGGTTGATGTTGATATTTAAAAAATAAATAAATAAAAAGACCAAGAATCAGCCAACCAAGTAAATGTTTACATGTAATATTTTCACTGTATTTTCTGTTTACAACTTTTAATTTAAAAAAGACTGTGAAAATAATTATCGATGGATATAAATGCTTTTGAAGAAACAAAACTATGAGTGTCTACAATGTACAGTGCTGTGCAAAACTTTTAAACTTTTGCATTTATTAAAAAAAAATGCACAGAGCATGGAGTTATAGTAAATCATTTATGTCACTGTGCCAATTTCAGATTCTTTCATTATATTTTAAAGTTCCAGTTCAGCAGTTATTATACACTATAAATTACTGTGTTCTTCTACTCTTTTCACATCAGAAGTATTTGTATTCAATGCAGTTTTAGTGAGACATGGGAAACTGGTGACAGGCTGCTGGGCAAGAGGGTTAGTTAGCTGTGCCGTTAAGAAACTGCAACTAAAATGCCTGCTGGTACTTGTGGTGCTCTGACACATTATTGAAATGATGTCAGAGTTCCTAATTAGTCTAGTTTTGGGCTCAATTTGTCGGTGCCATGTCCTCTAGTGACCCCAGGTAGCAGCAGAAACGTTTTAGAAGCTTTTGAGCACGTTTAGATCAATTTGAGATTACAATTTACTTGATCGTCTGATCCATGGTCTGAAATACTTGCTGTTCATTACATAATATCTGCATATGAATCAGTTTGTAGGTATGGTGTTTTATTTTGAAAATTGAATGGGTTCTCACAAAGAGCAGTGGAGTATTTGCTAGTCACAGTGGCTTGCGTGGTGCAGCCAGCATGCAACATTCAGTGTTAAGGGTTAGAAAACGTGATTTATGTTATTACTGCTGCAACTTTGCACCAAGTATCTTCTCCTCCAAATGTTTTTTTCCACATAAATTGAGCAAATTTACTGTCATTAGCTTGTGCAGTTTCTAAATTCAATGATTTCTCGTAGCATATGCATATAGTTCCACCAATGTTGGACCTGGAACGTACAGACTGTCTGCATAGCTTCATCAGATTGCCACGGTTTTTGTTTGGAAAGTTGTTTTTGGTCATGATAAATCCTGTAGTGCTAAACAAACCATCTTATAGAGATGTTAACAAGGGTAAAATAATAAAATTTATTGCAGGGGCCATTAAAAACTAACACATGTTTTAACATTGGCATTTGATTACACAAATTATCTGAGATCAACTTCAGCTCCAGTTAATATGATTTACAGGTGATAGCCATTGTTTAAATTGGTTGACAGTGAGCAACTTCACATGGGTGCATTGTACTCAGGATAGAGGTCTGTAAGCTGTACTAAATGACTAGTTATATTTTCCATCATTTTAAAGTAGGACTAAAGCTAAAATCTTTTAATACAACTGTGGTGGCGGGGTGTGCTTCTGCTCAGCTGCAGAGGGAAGGTGATTCAGTGGCTCTGGGAGCCAATGGGAGATGGAGGGCACACCTGGACCTCATAATCAATCTCAGTCTCCCTCTTCTTTAGTGACGGCGCGGCAGAAGTGGAGAGAACGGCCAGGAGCCGGAGCTGTGTGATGTGTGCGCGTGCGCTGGAAAGCGCCGTATTAATAAAATACTGTCTTGGAAAGCAGCTGCATAGTGGTGATCATTGTCCCAGGGTACCTGAACCGTTACGACAACAAACAAATCCACTGAGAGAAGAAAACATTGACCTTGTAAAGCTTAACGAATAGAACATTTTACAAAAGCAGACTATAAAACGGCAAGCAATTAAGTGAAAATATAAGAAAATACAAGAAATATCCAGGCTTTAGCCCCTATTTTGTAGCTCACATTTGGGATTAGTAACTGGTTACCTTAAACATTTTTTTCTTTTACTCATTTCTATCTTTAATTAGTCTTTACTATTCATTAGTCCAGCTCAACAACAGTGAGTATTCTTCTGTGTTTAATCTTGGATAAGACAACCACCACCACTATGTCAACCTGCAGTATTTTTACTAATTGGTCTACTGCAGCTAAGATGATGTCTTTTTATTGTTGTTGTTTTGTTTTGTTTTTTTATGCAAATGTCCTACTTTTTTATGAAAAGTCTAAATCCAAATCTAAATAAGAGAATCCTGTTTTTGCCATTTTACATTATCCGAAACCAAAGAAAAAAAAAAATCCCCACTATTATTAATCTAAAATGTATATTTACTATTAAATAGCACAAAGTATGACAGGTGTAGAATCAGCAATCTGAAAGCCAGTATGAGCTGTGCTGCTGTGTCTGCACACTAATATCAACCAGAGAGATCTCAGCTTGTGAGAGAACTATCCTCTTTTCCAAAGCAGACTATCACAGATCCTGTAAATCTAAAATACAGACTGAAAAACAGACCACTGGATGGTTACAAACATGTAGGCAGACAGCAGAACAGACATGCCAACACATTTTCAGTCCCAGCTCCTCACATCCTGACACTTGGTTAAGAGCCCTTCATGACAGTTTTCAACACATGGGGTACCCCTCTACTGTCATGTTCTGGCGTCAAGAGAACTGCTGCATATTGCCAATTATCTTCTGTGGCAGTTAATGAGGCAGAGGCTGTGCCAGTAGTAAACTGTGACAGGTAAGTAGCATTCAGTGGTGTTGGCTTATTATGCATTGACTATTTAGGGAGCTTGCAGGAGAGGAGGGGGATACAGGCTTAACTCTCAAACATGGTTAATTTTCTGTTTTTCTCTGTGTATTTTGGTTTCTTTAACTCTTTTTCTATGTTCTATTAATTTTATGACGCATTAAAGGCATTTGGAGACGGTTAAGAAAACATTGTGGATAAAACACAAGAAAATAGATTTTATTTGGGGAAGATTTGTTGACATTTGTCACGTTGCCATGGAGATACTTCCAGTAACTATTAGGTTACCCAACTGTTTGGTGTCATAATAACCAAACGTCAGTATGTTAGACACATAAAAAGAATGAGAAAAGCTATTGTGATTATTTGTTTTTAAAATCCATTTAAAAACCTGTCCAACCTCGACATTTCACAGCATCTGACTCAGATAACCTGTCATTATATCATAATTTCACTGCTTATGCTGTACATGTTTGGATAATATCATCTGCCAGTCTATGTTTGAAACTAGTGCTGGACCAAAAGCAACAACAAAAAAGACGCTCTTTTTATGTTTTTGTTGTCCATTTTTCCTCTGTTTTCTTTCAAATTTTCCAGGCAGCCTTTCCTCACCAGTGCACTATTAAAAAAAAGCTCATTATTCAGTCGAGCTGCTGTCAGTCACTCCATCACCACACACTGTTGCTGTTTAAGCAGCTCACATGCACCCACATCCATACACACAATAGTGCTGGCTTCACAGTGGGAGTTAGTCCCATCTGTGTCAGTGAATAAGTTCTTCAGAGTGAAAAATGAGGCTACCCCTCAGGTGACAAAAGGCTGTTTTCCTTCCATGAGGATATTACCAAGGTTTTACCTAGTAACTTGTCACACTGTGTCATACATAAATGGCTTTGGCTCTTCACATTTTACCCACAAAAAGGAAAAGCTCAGTCATTGCATCTGTGTCAGGGCACGTGTCACTTTTGTTAAATTCCTTTGCTTGTTTACAAGATGCAGTACTGTTTAAAAGAATCTAAACTGAAATTGTCCTCCTTTTTTCCCCACTCCCAGCTTATAAAATCTGTATCTGTAAAATTTATAAAATGGCAGGACACTCAGGGGTGAAAGTAATTTAAATTTTTTGCTGGTACTATTACCAAAACCTTCATCTCTCTCTCACTTCATGCATTTTAAAACAGTAAAATCAAAACAAAATAAAAATAAAAATATTTCAATATTTTAATGTAGGCTACCTGTAGACCTATTGAGTAGGCAGAAATGAAAAAAAAAAAAAAAACAACACTTAACTATTTATTTTAAGTGAAACATTGCTAAACATCCAGAATACAAGTCTCAAAGAACAGATCATGAAGTCACAAACAAAAATGCAAAGTGTGGAAAATGTCCCAGTGCATTAAATCAAACACACCAGTCTCCATAGCAACTCAAGCATTTTGGTAGACGCACATTCGCACTCACGTACAGCTGAGTGAAATCTCCGGTCGTTAGCATTTCTTTTTCGAGCTGTTTTGTGTCATAAATAACATGAATAAAAAAAAACAAAGCAGAAGAGAGGGAGATGCCCGGCCAAGGCTCCATCCAGTATGAACTAAAACACAGCACAGACAGTTCAGAAACAATTCGGAACGAGCTAAAAGGAATTTTTAAATGGGCAAAATAGTTTTCAAGACTGCATATTGCTAGCGGATCTCTTTTCTGACCCAGAGTGTGGCCCTGACTGGTTGTGTATGAGGGCTTATTGCAGGCATCCGCTGGCCCATCTTCCTGGTACTGCGTACCGCAACTGACTCTTTTAGTGGTATACAATACTGGACCGTACCAGTTTACATTCACCCTTGAGGAACCATAGTCATGCAGAAAAAAAGGAGAAGAAAAACACACACACTGTGGACCTGGATGATAGAAGGTGAGACTGTGAGAACACAAATGAATTACTGATGAGTGACCGGAGTAGTCCAATCCCAGTCATGGGAGCTTAAACACAAAACAACCCACTGACAGTTTCTGCCTTGGGGTACACAATCAGAAGAGCCCATACAGGCAATATCATTTCCCAAACTGCTTTCAGGTCTTTGGAAGATGCAGGTTATGAGGGACAAAAATGATCTGCATCACAGGGAAGTTGGACACATTATGAACACTGAAAATGGAGTGAGCATCATATACCTGTGGGACAGTATATTATATCCTTGAGTGCTTGAGAGTTTACAAGGTTTAAATGACAAGACCATGTGCTTGAAAGTTAGGCACACATGCAAAAAGTACAGAGAGGTTAAGTAAGCAGGATGCATGATGTTGGTATAATGCAAGGCTCTGTTGGGAATATCTCTGTCATGGATAGCACTCTGACACTTGCCTTTTATTTAAATATTTTATTCACACATTTTCTGCAGTCACTCTCCCAGATAGCAGCAGCATATCCTGTTGTGGAAGGCTGCAGCGTCCCCTAAAAGGACAACAGTGAGCCTCACAAAAACTGCTTAAAAAAGGCCTAGCCGTGAGTTACTAGTCCAATTCACAAAGACCCCCACGACCCACAAAGAAATGCATGAAAGATCAATGTGTTATTTTTTTTCTGGTCCTTTTCTTTGCGCGGCCTTGCGAAAGACTGTTGATCTGCGTGTAGCTGCAGTTGATTCCAGTAACCCTTAACCCTGAAATGGAAAAAGCACTTTGCAGTTGTTGTTTTGAAAAGTGCAGCACAGTTGATTATCATTAATATGCTCTGCTGTACATAAATTAAGTGCTCATTATGCACAGATGAAAATGTGCAGTTAATCAGAATTTTGTCTAAGAGGTACAAATGGATGAAAGTACAAAAGGAGGAAAACATAAAAGCAAAGCTGGGATTGTGCTTGTTGCTGCAATGTTGCTGCAGAGCTGAAGAGTGCTTTTAGTTTTGCTTAAGTGTTTCAGTGCACAATCTGTATTAACACGTCATGTGCTTTTTACTAAGATCTTGGACTGATTAGTTTTATTTAAATATTTTTCTTCTTTATTTATGCCTCTTTTATTTTCTATAGACACAGCAGTCTATATGCAGTGTGCAATGTGAACTGAACATTCCTGACCAGACTCCACCATACAACGCTTGGGTGACATTGCTGAGCACCCTGCTGGTGACCACTTGGAATAAGCTTCAGGGCTGCTCAAAACTATAGAAAAAGCTATTACTTACAGCGGAAAGCCCCCCTCCCCCATGTCGCCGCTATTCATACAATGCACCCACACACTAGCCTAGAGCCAACACAGCCAGACCCCTCATTAAGGAAGTGGTATATCTCCCATTACTTTTCAAAAACATATTACCTCGCTCTGTGAGCCAGGAAAGGCAAGATCAACCTACATGTGACTAAAGAAGGGCAAGATGGAACAATAAAAAAATAAATAAATAGGAGCGGGAGGAAGGTATTTTATTGAGAAAACAATGGGAAACAAGGTAAAGGAAGGTAAAGATGCAGGGACAATGAAAGATTCTCCTGAAAAATGAGGTGACAGAAAGCTTTTTTATGTTCAGGAAGGGTGGCCAGGCAATTTTCAAATGTCTGAGACTTCTCATTTGCCGGGTTGCAAAGCCACTTTATATGGCAGCAAATGTTAAACTTGTTCTGCTCACATCAAGGTCCCCTTGGCTGTCTGCCTGTCTACGCCTTGAATATAAATGTGGTTGAGGCAGGACTACGGGAAACAAGAAGTTTAAACACCTTGTACACAAGCACTGAAAATGACAGAGTGGCAAATACCTTAGGGTTTTTTTGTTTTTCTTTTGGATTACACCTATACATGCACAGGATATTATGAATGTAGATTTAAAAATATGTACATAAAGAATACAAAGAACATATATACATGATTGAAATTATTACCCCTAAAAAAGGCAGAATCTAAAAGAAAATATTAATGACTCCAATAGGAGGGTTGCATCAAGGCATCAAAAGTTGAGAAAAAAAAAAGAAAAAGGGTTATATCAGTGGAACACAGTGTTCCACTGTGGGGACTCCTAAGAGGTAAAAGAAGTTGCTTGCCTTCTAATTAAGAGGCTCTTCAGAAATAAAAGCAAATAAATAAATCAACCATTAGTGTCTGACACAATAAAGGTGTTCCAGTGAATCTGGTACCTCCAAACAGCAATAGTAATTTTTAATTTGTCTGAATGTCTTTTGTTGTTGTTGTTGTTGTTTTGTTTTGTTTTTTTGTTTTTTTTCCCACTTATTTTAGAATGAAATCTCTTGGCTTAGAATGGCCAGCTGTGACCACATCCTCCAGCAAAAACCCTCTCCCATCATTGCACACATAGGCTACAAAATTTTTTCATATACAGCTGTAAATTGCTGTGGTGAAAGGATGTTATCAGTTTATTTCAGCAGGTCTGGGAACATGACATATTTTGCTGGAAGAGGGCCAGTTTTTTTTCTTTCTTCCTTTTTTTCTCCTTGTATCTACTCCACTTTCTTATTATTTCTGTCACCACACTCAAGCCTGTATGTCTCTGTATTTCCCATCTCTTTCAGTTTATTATATATATATATATATATATATATATATTTATACACATACGTGTGTGTGTGTATATATACACATACACAGTATCCTCTTCTTCTCTCTGTTTTTGTCTCTTTGTTTCTTTGCAGGATCTAGGGTGGAATGAAATACACTAAATCTTGGCTGCTGAATGCAGGTTGTAAAGAGCTTCATTTAATCAAAGTTAGTGGTGCAGGGCTACTTCATCAAGCTGGGGCAATGACCAAGGACTGTCTGTTAACCAGCACTGTCAACCCTGCACCAGATCTGCCATCAGAGTGAATGTAATAGTACTCTACAGGGCTGTAGGACTTTTGCTTTAGAGCAAGTTGCCATAACATTTTAATTTCAAACACAGCAGTAATAAAGTGATGGATTAATTGAAAAGTTGGTTGAGTTGTGCAATGATGTTATATACATAACTGAAATAAACAGATATAAAATAGAAAAAATGTTATTAATATGATATTACTGAACTATGTAATGTCACAGGTACTCATGACAAGCACTCATAAAATAAAGAAATTGTGTCATAGCCTGACAGATCAGACCGACATCTAGAACTAAATAGGTTCTGAAAACGAACCATAGAGCTTTCCCATCCAGATGGTGGCACTATGGTTCATTTTTCAAGCTGCTTCTGCATGCAGTTGGTTAGTGCCACAGCCAATCAGAGCGACAAACAAGGTTATGTATGAAGAGTCATGCAAACAATTCGATGGGAGACTGTTGCTGAGAAGAGTTTCACAGAGAGAAACACCAATGTAATTCAAATGGTATTTGATGGTTATGAATTACCGGTGTGCTCAAAAGCACCATTTTAACATTTTATCTTCAAAAAAATGAAACCATGCATCGCACGGCTGCCTACAGCTAACGTTAGACAGATTTATCTAATCACATGACGGTTACTTCTTGAATAGTTTACTTTATCGTTCAAACAAGTTACATTTGTAAAACAGATGGGCCTCATCCACCACAATCCCTTTCAAGTCACAGAAAACGTTGGTGGCCAATATGTTTCACCATTTTGTCAACACATTCATCCGGGCTCTGCTTCAGGAGAAGCTCTCCCAGCTGAGTGTGCCTGACCCCACCTACAGATGGATTACAGACTTCCTGTCTGACAGGAAGCAGCATGTGAAGCTGGGAAAACATGTCTCTGACTCACAGCCCAACAGCACTGGTTCCCCCCAGGTCTTTCTTTGTTGCTCTTCTCCCTGTAAACCAACAGTCCGTCAAGCTCCTGAAGTTCGCGGACGACACCACTCTCATCGGACTCATCTCTGATGGTGACAAGTCCGCCTACAAGTGGGAGGTTGGCCATCTGGTGACCTGGTGCAGCCAAAACAACCTGGAGCTCAACACTCTAAAGACAGTGGAGATGGTTGTGGACTTCAGGAAGGTGCACTTCTATTCCTCCATCATTGAGTCCATCCTCACCTCCTCCATCACCATCCGGTACGCTGCTGCCACCGTCAAGGACAAGGGCAGACTGGAGCATGTCATTCAGTCTGCAGAGAAGGTGATTGGCTACAATCTTCCATCTGTCCGGGACCTGTACGCCTCCAGGACTATGAGGCATGCAGGGAAGATTGAGGCTGATCCCTCTAACCCTGGTCACAAACTTTTTGAGACACTCCCCTCTGACAGGAGGCTGCAATCCATCAGGACCAAAACCTCCCGCTACAAGAACAGTTTCTTCCCATCTGCTACCAGCCTTATCAACAAGGCCCGGAGCCCACTTTGACTCTGACTCTCTTTCTCTCCCCTTCCAGAACTACAAGCTACATGAACATATCTTCAGACCTTCTGCATTACATTAACACACAGACTTTTTATTTGGGACCACCTCATGCTATTATATGCACATTTATAATATTTACAGCATTCAGCTTTCACTCCAGCTCCTCATTTTTTAAAGATACTCTACATATATATATATATATATATATATATATATATATATATATATACATATATTAACATGCGATCGAACAAATTGTCACGATGTCTTCACTAAAGAGAAAAAAACAAACAAAATAAATATGTCTTAATAGTGAAAGAGATTATTTGAACTCTTTATGAAAGACGAGCTGTGGATCTATCATTAGTTCATCTCGCGTGTCAGAGATCAAATGAAAATGCTCTACAAATTGTGAATGAATTTTACAATTATATGTGAGTGGCCTGCAAGTCTTGTCTAATCTGTCTGCCAATGAGATTCGTGTACAGGCCCCTGCATCGGGATCCAGCGGCATCCAAACCTCTGCAAACACACACCGTGCACGTGTGCAAGCGCGCGACATCTGATTGCATAATTTGTTCTCACTTCGAGAGGCGTGACTGGAGATCACTGATAGTTTTTTGTTTGCTTGTTTGTATGCTTTTTTTTATTCTTAAGCTTTTAGATAGCCCGTGTCTGGTTAGAAAAAAAAATCAACATATAAATAATCACACTTTAGCCAATAACCTATTTCAGCTGAAAAAAATGTCCCTACCTGTACATATGACCCAGGGTCTTCCCTGCAAATTCCTTGACCCCCGCCGTGGCTTTCGTCTTAATGGATTCCATATCCAGTTTCTGTGTATTGGCTTGTTTTCTCAAAATAATTTTTACTGCCTCAGCATCATGTTGCACCGCAGGATGACCGGCTGCAGCGGAGTTAAAGAGAACTTGAATCCAGCAAGGCGACGATCCCGAGGACGAGCTTAATTTTCAGTGCTGAAGTGAAAAGTGTTAAGGTGAAAACACCTTCTTTTAAGAAAGGTGAATCAAACGAGCTTTGCGCCGTGATCCTCCACCAGCTCATCTCTCGCCTCGCGTACAGTAGGGGCGCCAAGTGCCATCACGACGAAAACGAGTGAAATTGATGACCAGCGTAGTCGCGCAATGAGCTTGCAACAAAAACAAACAAGCAAACAAACCAAAAATTACAAAGACGGTTACAGTAGGGGGGAAGAAAAAAAAGGAAAAAAAAAAAGAAAAAGATCACGAAGCAAAGGTGAGCATTTGGAGTGGCTTCAATAAATCAAAGAGGGAGTGATGCTGTATCGTGTCTCCTGTGGTGGGCGCAGGTTCATCTGACGTCGTGTTCAGCACCGAGGTCAGCGACAGCAGCTCCGAGTCCAACAGCTGGCCAGCTGCTCAGCAACAGTCAAGGCCACAATATAACACACATATATTTAAGAAAAATTCAATGGTAATTTCATAAAACAATGCTGGATGTTGAAATTATTACAGCTCACTGATATGTTTTATTCCGTAGCCGAATGTGAGAAATAATGTAGCAATTTCCATTAGATACATATTACGATTTAATACGCTATTCAAAATTATATAGATATAATTATCAAGGACAGTAACCCCAGAAATGAAAGCTGCAGCTCTCTTGAGGGCGGTGCTATGGAAACCAAATGAGCAGGAGTGGATTTCCCCCCTCCACCTCCCTCCAACAGGCGCCTCTCCCTAACGCAGGAATCCATCAATAATTCAAGCGTCTCTGCAACTCTCATCCCCCTGACAACCACATCTTCCTTGTGAAGGATAAGGAAAAAGCATAGCAGGGTCCTTATTACCCCCCCCACACACACACCCTCACACACACCCACACACACACACACACACACACACTCTTGCTAAAGACTCTTTGCACTTCAGACTGTTTCTGTAAACGTTCATGCTGCCCTGTCAATCACTGCAATAATTCTCACATTTTTAACCATTT
>JBAMYA010000018.1:7641134-7660933 GCA_037176975.1 Arrhamphus sclerolepis
AGGCCAGCCGGGTAAGAAGGAAATGAGGAGAATTAGGACAGTGGGAAGGAAGAACAGAGGAGATGTACAATATATGAAAGTCAGAACACTGACTTTGTTGTTGACTAATTTAGTGGTATACTGCAGGTCATTGTCCAGTTGCCCAAACTTTAACTTCCAAGCTGATGTCTTGAAATGTTCTTTCAATATTCCTTCATAATGTTCTTTCCTCATGATGCCATCTATTTTGTGAAGTACATCAGTCCCTCCTGCATTAACTTACCCCAACAACATGATGCTGCCACTCTGGTACTTCACAGTCAGGATGGTGTTCTCAGGTTTGCAAGATTCCATCTTTTGTCCTGTAAATGTATAGTCAATATAGCCAAACAAATCAATTTTAGCTCAGACTGCAGCAGGACATGTTTCCAAACAAACAAACAAAAACAGGTCTCCTGTGTTCATTTACAAACTGTAACAAACTGTAATCTGACTTTTTTTTTTCTTTCTTTTAGAGTAATGGCTTCATTCTGGCTTAGTAGACTTTCAAGACATGTCAGTACAGGATTCATTTCACGCAGCAGCGTCTTCACAAGGTTTTTTTGCTTTTGTTCTGCGGTTGGATTTCACATTTCACACCAAAACACGTTCATCTCTGGAACACAGAACCTGTTTCCTTCCTGAGCAGTATGTTGACTGGACATTCTCATGGTGTTATATACCTATGTATAATTGTTTAAACAAGATGAATGTGACACCCCAGGCATCTGGAAATTATACACAAGAATGAACCACACTTGTGGAAGTCCACAATTCTCTTTGCTGATTTCTTCTGTTTTTCCCATGAAGTCCCATTGAGACATTGAGACACCTTCAATTAACTCAAATGTTATCGGTTCACCTATCATTCATTCATTCATTCATTATCTATACCCGCTATTTCCTGTGCAGGGTCACGGGGGTCTGCTGGAGCCTGTCCCAGCTCACTTCTGGCGAAAGGCAGGGGTACACCCTGGACAGGTCACCAGTCCATCACAAGGTGGTTCACCTATCAGAAACTGCTAAAGCCCTGACATCATCATCCGGGCTTTCCCAAATTGTTTAAAGGCATAGTAATCTAAGTGTATGTAAACTTCTGAGTTTCAAATAAGTCATAAAAAATGTACAAAACATTCTCATTATTCTGGCTTTTAGCAAAGTTTTTTTTGTAATCTTACCTAAAACAGGAAAAGTTTTATCTGATTTAATGTCAGAATGTCAGACAGTAAAAAATATAAAAGCTATGTGTGCATGTGTCTATAAACATTTGTGTAACAAACAACATTTGTGGAAATCATACATTTCATATCTTCTGGACTGAAGAGGAGCACTGGGTCTGTTGTCAGTAAACAGCTCAAAGATCAGTAGTGATGCTATGTGGATGTATTCATGCACATATGTGAATGTAAAATTCAAAAGATTATCAAATAATCAGTTTCAGTTATTATCATAATTTTAATTATTTTTTTATTAAATTTGCAGAGTTGGGTATATTGGAGCATGAAACCAAAACACACACACACAGATACAAATTAAACTAAAAATATTATTTTCTTTTTTATTTTGAATGTAACATCTTTTAAAGTTTTTTTTTAGTTTCATGTTAGGTAAGATAGCAATTTCACAATGTTACAAAAATATTTACAGCGGAATAATTCATGCACAAAAATGTAAAATAAAACTGGCAAATGACAGCAGCAGCAAATGATATGAAATAGGTTTAGATTTAAGATAGGAAATTTGTTATTATAAAAGATTACAAAACAAGTAAACGGAGAAGTTTAAGGCATTAGTTTGTTGGAATCATCATGCACCTTGCAGGATCTTGTTCAAACTCATCTGGCATGTGCAACAAGTGATGCTCAACAAACACAAGAAGATACATTTCATCCTGAGAGAAGAGAATAATGTTTCATTTACATAGTAAATTAAATGCAGATTTGAACATGACAACCAAGCTAAAAGAGTATACAAATGCACTTTATCTGTTATATAATCCATATTGTGTAAAGAAACATAGCTTGACATTTTTCTGCTACAAAATTTGCAGCACTTTATTTAACTTGTTGCTTGGTCCCTTGCCAAAGCAAGATATTCTGAATAAAAACTATTTAAGGAGCTGTTGTATCATACCTGATTGATGATCATTTACACACTAATGACTGAAGAAATCAGATGTTGACAAGAAAGGTAAAACAACTCCAAATGTATAAGCTTCAGGCTACAGAACAGAAGCAGGTCAATAAATTAATTGCGCTACAACATATATAAATAAAATGTTTTTTATATCCACAACAAGCACTTGAAACCAGCATGATGAACTACAAAATCTTTCTTAACACTTATCACTAGTTGCATGTACTCCCAGCAACAGGAAGAACTCATTTCCGTTTATCTATAAAATTAAAACTATGTTCACAAGTGTTCAGCTTTACAGGATACAGACAGTAATTATCCAAAAACTGATTAATTCATACACAGAGGAATACAGCTAAGCATGATCAATACTAGATCTGTCCAGATCATCCAACTTTTTCCTCACAAATTCTTCTCCTACATAAGGAATTTCATTGACAGCAAGTTGGTGATGTAAGTTAGAGATGAGACACAAACGTACGGCTGATTAACATAAGTTGGAATTAATTGAACAAGACCATACTTTTGATTGCTGAAGTATCACAAAGGAGGTGCTTGTTTTTTTTTTTTTAGAGGTTTAATGCTAGACATAATACTGTAAAAACCCAAAAATCTTACAGCTAAACTATGTCAGTGGAACTGAACATTGTGTATGTATCAGTTTTAAAGCAAACATAGCTAAGGTGTCTGAAGAATTGTCACCGCCATTTTTTTTTACTCTTATTTAAACATTTGTCTGAGTGTTTTTCTATATTCATAATTAGATTATATGAATTTCATTTTCACATCTTCCATAAACATCAGTACTTGTTTTCTTACTGTGCACAAAATTAAATTAGAGCCATCCTAATCAGGGTACATACATAAAAATTCACATTTTTCTGCATCACATAATTGAACTCTATCAGCATGCAGAGAAGTTATTCTCTCATGATAAAAAAAGAGTATGAAGACATTTGATTGAGGGAAGGGTGGAAACTACACTTGCAATTTCTCTGCACTTCATTATGGCTTTCTGTCACATCTTCCAGCATTTTATTGCACAGAAAAGCGCCACATAACCAAAATGTTGATTTTACCCAAAGTGAAAATGAATACATTTAATTTTTTTCTGATATAACTATATAGATCCTAACACATGAGTGCACTTTGGCAGTTGTTCATGTCAATTCAAAATGAATGAATTGTTTGGTTTTTTTTAACTCAAAGATGAAAAATTGCAGGAAAACATCAAGATTTCTTGGCTTGGTTAGTTAGAGACGTGATGCGTCTACAGGCACTCCGACAGGACTTCATGCTTGTCCAGTGTCAAGGACATTTCGGACAGGGGCTCTGTGATGAAACTGTTACTCAGCTGGAGTTTGAGTTTCTCCACCTCATAGTTATGCAGGTACTCTTGAATCAGGTAACGTTCCCGTTTAACCCGGGCCTTCACATCTGTCGGGACATCTGGGATCATCCATGCCACAAAGAACTTTACCACAAAGACTATGTGCTGCAGAGGGAGAATTAACACACATAAGAAATCACCTCATTGACCATGACAATTATTTATAACTATTTGAGTAAGGAAAGGGTCAAAGCTGTGTTGTATCACCTCCATGATAATAATGAAGGCCATTTTGGCTGCCAGGATGTGCCAGAACTGCATGGTATGATTGTATTCCCTCTGGTGGCCCGGAGGGTAACGGTAGTCCCGGTATCTGTTTACAACAACAAGCAGAGAGGGGCAGAGATATGTCCAAATGAAATATGCTGGTGTGAGCTCACATTAGTAGATTCTAACAATAAATAAACTTTGAAACTTCTCATACTTCACATGGAAAAAAGTTTTCTTTTTTTTTCCTATATCTATCAAGACAATAGCTAAAAATGCTAGCTCCTTGCACATAGTATTCAGAAACATATAAAATGCAGACACACAAAATGTTCCCGGCAACCAGTCCGCTCCACTCTTCAGTATGGTGTGCCTCTTTATGAGTTTGTGCTACTAATTTGTAGCACCCATTTCAGAGATACAGCAAACGCAGCATGACGTAAAGTTAGGTGAAGAAAAAACTGGAGGGGCTGGAGATTAATATTCTGATCTTTGACTTTGATGTCACAAAACCCAAATCTGAGCAGCTCACTGAATGACATGTTTTCATACCTAGGTTATCACGCAAACAGTGACAGAGTTGTGTTATGTAGAGGTGTTTCAGTTGACTTCAGACTTCCAAAAATGAGCAGTTGAGCACATAATATGTTTTTATAATTTCATCATATTTCCCCTTTTTAAGTTGCTAACTGGGCAAGCACAAGCTGGAGCCATAGACACAAAAACTCTAATAAGCTCTGATACCTGCATGTGGTGGTGGAGTTATTATACCAGCTGTCATCTGGCATGTTGTCCTGAGGTATCTGTGAAATGCTGTATACTGACAGGCTGTTGTTGACGTAGCCCTCCATATTGGCCTCTTTACTGTAGGCATACAGGTACACCATGCGGGGGATCATGTCTGAGGTGAACGCCATAATGAAAGCCTGGAAATGAAGTCAACAGAAATGGTTGTCAAACTGTTCGTGAAATAAAACTGCTGTTAAAAGTGTTGGCTTGAGAATGAATTTGAATTTTTATGTTTTAAAGACATAATCCAAGACTGATTAATCATAGGATATACAGTAAGTATAGAGCCAAATAAAGTGTCTCCTTTATATTTAATTTGTTAACAGAAGACTCACATTGGTGACAACAGATAAAATGGCCACTCCATTGAGGATCTCCTGCCAAGCTCCAATATTACGGGCCTTGGACGCCACTGGTCGCCTAAACTGGGTGGTGAACTTCCAAGCGTCCACCCTGATTTCAACAATGTTGTTAAACAGGGCCAGGAGTGGAGCCAAGGGGAAGGAGGCCACAAACAGAGTGATGAAACCAAACTGGATCACTGAAATGACATATAATACGACCAGGCTGAGAGTGTGATCAAAAGGAAGAGACGGAAAGGGAAACATTTCCTGAAATGTCAGGGAAACTGGGGTTTATCAGGTCATTTACTCTAACCAGTCTGTAGCAATATTACTCTTGAACTTTATAATTTCATCAATGTAAGAGCCGAACAGGTGGAATATCTCACCCATCTCCAGGTACTCATAGAACAAGCCCAGCTGGCTGAAGTTCAGCAGAACATAATCCTGCTCCCAGCGACTGTAATGGTTCTCGGGATTGTGCCGCCCTTTTCTGCTACTCCACCAGTTACGCATCAACCTGTGAAGAGGCCGAAGGACGGAAATAACGCGTTCAGCTACCAAAGATTTTTTTGATATTGAACACTGAGTTCAGGTGAGAAGTAGAAATTTAAAACCTCTGCTCCATATGTAATACCTCACAACAACACACACAAAATGCTGAGTGTACTGGCAGTGCTAATGGTGAAACAACTGAATGGAAATAGCACTGATTTTGCCATGACTGGTCAAATTAGATAAGCAGCAACTAGCATTTCTAATAGGTACTATTCAAAAAGTATTCCCTAGATATTTTGTTGGTTTGGTTTCCATCTTCATATTCACAGCCTGACATGATTTATTGGTTTTGGTTAGACGTTCTTGAGTTTTGAAGCCTTTATTCTTTGTTTTAACTTGAAAATGCTCCAACCAGTCTCGTCACCCCTGTGAGTGCATATTTATGTGTCTTTCCAGTTCATTTTGTGGTGCCTCACAGTTGTGTTTTACTGTTTCCTCTGTCTTTGTGGTCTTTGGTGTATCCTGTTGTGTCATCTCCTTTTTGAAATTATTTTTACTCCTGTATTCCTGATGTCTCCCTTACAACTGCCTCTTACACACAGCCCTCATTCACACACACAGCAAACATACTTAACATGAGTTTATGTGTAATGTGTGGCTTTCAAAAAATACTGTGTTTCTGCATTTGCATCAAGCACTCAGGATTCTGCTGATAACAGATCCCTCATTTAAACTATGAACTATTTTCATGGCAGTTTCATCTAAACTACTTGTGGTTCCTGTGAATTATAACTAATGACAAAGTAAATCTTTAAAAAAAAAATTGTAAATATTGTGCATATAGTAAGGCAGTGATGGCAATCTGAAAAAAACACCAACAAAACACCAAAGAACAAAAAAAGCAAAAGCAAAACGTATGAATTAATTTTCTGAACAATATGTAGTTGAGATCAGATGGACTCACGGCAGCAGAGCCTCCTGGATGTTCCCCCATAACTGCTTCCCAGCCATGACGATCACCAACTGTGTGGTCAGCTCTATCAGACAGCCTCCAGGATCACACTGGGACAGGAAAAAAAATCTTTATTTTATATGACACACTTTATTTGATTCACTACCTTCACCAGATTTTAAAGCAAAGTTAGACATTTTCAGCTGAATGTTTACTTAAAGAAATATCATAGCTGATACGTGAACATTAAAAGAGGTGTTGTGGTTCAGAGAAAGGCTGTAGACTCACCTCCTCGTTCCTCAGTTTGGTCGATTTGCCAAACATGTATGAATATTTGCCAGGGTAACCCACAAACTTGCCTTTGAAGAAGGCCACATAGAAGCAGGAGGAGTAGTAGTTGACAAACTGGAACAGAAACATCTTCATGGTCAGCCTGTTCTCATACTCCAGGTGAGTTTTGGGGATCTCTGCAGGAGACAGACAGTGCAGATGGCCCCATGTTTCATCCACGCCAGGAATTCTGACCCGTGTATTTTATTTAATTTTTTGCAGATGAAATTTCCTTACCCATGTCAGTGATCCAGATGGCCACCCTCTCATAAAAAAAGTTCAGAATCATAATGGTGACAAAGTTGATGCAGGAAGCAGTGACTGATGTAGCAAGCTGTGGGGTGATGAATCTCCCCACCACTTGGATTTTCCTCATAGGGTCTTTAATGATACTGGCAAAGGCTGCATACACAGCCAACCTGTATACGATGACCCCGATAATACAGGCCACAATCAGAGAAATCTGTAAAGAGCACAAATGTGATGTAAAGCTGTTGGCAGCATGTGACTAGTCTTAAACACACACACACAGCTACAAAACTAGTTACCCAGAAGACAACAGTGACTGCAGAGAGGGAGAATCTTGCACATCTGCTGGTGAGGGGAAGATATGGCTCCATTTCCTGAAAGATCAGTCATTACATAAAAGTTACCATGTCATCTGACATTTATGATAGATGTACTGTTTGAGGAAACGTGTACCTGTGTAATCTTGTTGAGTCTCCTGTTAGTGCACCTGATCTCAAACTCAGGGCGGATTTGAAGCTGTTGCTGCTCCTCTTCAAAGTCCACCAAGTCCCACTCGTATTCCAGACGGGCCTGACGCCGCTTCCAGAACTCCAAAAACAGAGTTACTGCAAAACAGATTGAGGATACGACATTGTTATTTGTAAAATAAAAATATATTATTTATATTATATAAATATAATATTTCTGTAATGAGAACTGTAGGCCAAGAACTGAAAACAACTCGCTCAAAGTTTAAAGTTGTTTTTCTTTATATATTACAAATGATCCTTGACTTCTTAAGATATTTCCCTACTCCATGCAGTGGAAGTATGTGAAGTTGTGCTGGAAATTTCACCCTGCTGTATTTTTGTGTTTGTACATTTTGTTGGAAGTATGTCATGACTTTCATCTTTCTGTTGCTTTCACGCCAACTTAAAATGGAGAGCTGGTGTTTGGTTTCTGGTTCCTGAAGAGTAATTGTGTTTCAGCTGAGCCATGACTCACTCTTGGCCTACAGCATGGTGGCAGTCTGTCTGACTGTTGGTACATAGCAACATAATTGTGCTGGCAAGACTTTGAAGGCTGAAGCAGTTTGGATAAAGGTGAACGCTTCAGTGTGAAAAGGTTTAGCTGTGAAAATCTGTCCTACAACCGGGGGGCGGGGGAGTTCATTGAAATACCTATTCAAGGCAAACATAACAAGCACAGACTGACACTCACCCCAAATCCCCATAAATATGGCGAAGAATACTGTCCCCTCATTATCAAACAGATGGGATTGCTGGAAGAGAAGAGTATGGAAAATGATAAGCTCAGTGGAAAAGGATGGCAGGTTGCACGCTGGGCATAAAAAGGATAACATATTGTTCACTCAGCAGGCAATTATTAATCTTTTGTGCATGGTATCGTAAAATGTGCTTGACCACAAACTGTTGACTTTTGTAACATTTTATGTTACGACACACAAACGGTGACAGGAGCTGTGATATGTAAGAGGTTTTGAGTTTACTTGAGTGTTGTTGATATTGACACATTCAGTGTGACCATATTTTTGACACACATAATCTGCAAAAAAAAAAAAAAATCTAGAATGCTGTGTGAAATGTAAATAAAAGCAGATTACAGTTTCAAATTGTTGAACTCCACATATGACTGAAAATAGTTCTTGTAAATAAAATAATGTAACTGACAAACTTTATGATCTGACTCATTCTTATGAATAAGTCATCTCCATTCTTGGTATGGCATCTGCTCTTTAGTGCCAGGCTTTGTACTGCAAAGATATATATAAAGAAGACTGAGTCGTGATTGAGCCATTCCTGACACTAATCTGAGTTTTCAGATTGTGTTTGATTCCATGCAGATGTGGACAGAAGCTCTGTATGTGATAGAGTGACGAGACTGTGGCTTGCTTTTATTTACATTTCACGCTGCTATTTTAATTCTTTGCATTCACTACAAACAATAACGATGTTGGTTTTAAAATGATGTCTCAAAACATGAAGGAAAATAATGAAATAATAATTACCCAGGAGGACAGACACGTGGAGTTGAGCTTCCAGAAAGGGCACTTTTTATCACACAGGGGACACATAACAATACTGCCTCCAATCTCAGCATCACATATTTCTTTGCTGAACAGAGAAACATAGTTGTATTTATTCTAACTTGTTCATTCGATCTAATATGCAACATAATAAAGAGGTCAGCATTAATGTTGATTTACTGATGTTGTTGCATAAAAGTGTTAGAATCACAATGGTCAAACAACTTTGGGTGAGACTGATCTCATTCCTCAGTACTTCGCTTCGTGGTACCTGATCTTACTGAAACAGAATTTCAATGAATTTCAGGCCCAAGACTTTGGAATTACATGGTTCACATTGTCAAACGACAGACTTGACTCATGCCCGTCAATTAATTTAGTAAAACAGATTTACACAGTCAATCTGAGCAGTACTGTGTTAGAGAGCTAAAGATTAAGCCTTGTGGTCATTTTAAAGGTATGGTAAGTGATTTCTGGATGATGTCACGTTTGTTGATGTTTGCTGATGTTTGCTGAAAAACATCAACAAAACATGATTCGACGTACATAGACACAGAAGTGACATACAAGGTTTTGTATGTCAAGAAAGTGTTCTGGGTTGAATTCATGTAAAATCACTTACCTTACCTTTAAAGGCTGTACTTTGCGGTACTGATGATCCTGCTTTTCACAGAGAACTGTTTCCCTTATTGTGGACCAAACAATGCATTCACTATTATATAGACTGGGGGTGCATAAAATTTGGACTTAACTATAGTGAGCCCCTTGGTAGTACTAACCTTGATATGTTGTCATCATAACTGAGCACTCCATAGACAAAACAAATAAAGCCCATGACAGCTGCAAAGAACAGCATTTCCGTGTAGAATCCCAGCCAGGCGAAGTAGATCCCGATCTTTTCTCCATAATACTTCCTATAAGGACAACAACAACACAAAAGATACAGTTAACTCAGGCATTTCTGTGTCAGCGTTTATGAGAAATCTGGACATCTGTGTTCAGATTATTTGAGCTTGCCTGATCAGGTTCAGAGGCTGCTCTTTGTAAAAGCAGAGGAACCTGGCCCAGTGTTTGTACAGGTTGTAACGCTCGCTCTCACACTCGGCATTCCTCGCCCTCTTCCAGTATCGACACTGTAAACAAAAGGTACACATTTTTTATCACATGATAAATAAACAAGCGCTATCATTTTGAGCCGTAATATAACCAATACAGCAGCATATCTTCAAGTAAAATGAATAGCACTCTCTTTAGAGGCCTGCTCATATCAGTGCTTTTATTTTGTCTTAATTAAATTAAAATTGAACACAAGTACTTATGGCAGTGTGTTACTTTATGCATCACATCAAAAATGCTGCATGGTTAAACCTTGATTTGAAAGGAAGTAGAGCTGAAAGTAACAGCTGAACACAGTCGTGGAAGAGAAAGAAGTGCCAGCGTCTAAAAGCCACTGTTCATTTGAATTAACATGTCTTACATCATGAAGTGGGAAGGCTGCTGTGTAGGTCCCATTACTGAGTAAACGCTTGATTCCGGTCTTCTCTCGTTCCTTCCGACCCTCATTGTAATATGGACAACGAGCCAGGATATAAAACACCTGACAACAAGGAAGAGTTTTTACAAAAAATATGAATTCAGAATCATTGCAGAGAAAACCCAGAGATACACGCCCACCTCCACAAACCTCCCAGTGATAACTGTTTTATTGCATAAGAATCTTCATTTGGAAACACATCAAAATAATATATGAATGTGCATCTTGGATACTTACAATTCTGTTTCTCGTGGATGGTGGGAAGAATGTATCTTTGTCATTGATAAGGAAGAAGTCTGTCTTGGTTTTTTCGAAGGGGTAGGTAAAATAGTCAGGTTGTGGATGCATGATGTGCTCCGGCAGACGAAAAGGGCGGGAAAGCCACTCCAGTGGGACGTCCTGACCATGAGGAATGTCGCTCTCCTTGAAGGGAACTTTAATCTTCAGGACATCAGCGTAAGTGGCCAGAACATCCCATGGAGCGTGGATCTTCAAGAAATATGTCTTCTTGTCTTTGGAATCCTTATAGAAAAATAAGTGCTAAAGTCTCAGTAATTGATATTCCTTTTTTTTACACATGAAGGCACAATGTCCAGACATTCAACCATCACTTTAAAACACTTTTTTTTTTTTTTTTTTACATAAAAGCAATCCACTAGATGGCGCAAGTACTCTATAGTTGGATTGCTTACTGTTTTGTCCTCTGTCTCCAGCTCCAGACCTGCTTTCTGAAGGTTGGCCTCAAACTCCCTCCTCCTTTCCTGTGGATTAACACACAGACCACAAGCATTGGAGCCACATCGGACCCACATGACCTTGCTTTCTACTATCCATGCCTATCATTACCCACCAACATATAACTGTAACTGAACAGGACTCATGTTAAAGGAATTTTGTATTTTATTCTTAGATTTTGTTGGGTCACATCTCAGACTCTTACAAATAAATGTGCCACAAGTCCTCCCCACAAGTCTGGGGAGGGGCCACACGGGGACACAAACCAAATGGGAGAGTAGGCGGTGCTTCTGACACAAAAAAGCAGCTAAACATTAGGGGAGGAGGAAACAGAAGGAAGAAAGGGATATTTAAAAAATTAAGTACAATGGGAACACTGGGGGGGCACATTTTTATGTCTTTTGTTCATCTGCAACTCTTCAAAAATTACATAAAATGCTTCAATATTTTCAAGTATGGTGATGATTTGTCAAATGTGTACTTGATACTACTAGAAGAACATGATACTCGTTCCAGCTGCACAGAAGAAACTGGCCGCTGGAGCTCAAGGACTTCTTGAAGTCTTTACCCTGAATCCACCCTCATCCTTGAGTCCACCAGACCGCTCATGGATACGTTCCACTGAAACAAAAGACACCCTAAAACCTTCTTTTCAGCGGCTCCCTATTTGGGGTTGCCACAGCAGTATGATCCACATGATTAGGCTGACACAAGTTTTACAACTGATACCCTACCTGATGAAACTAGGCATTCTTCTACTAAGAGCTCTCCTTCATAGAGGGTGAGAACAGTTATTAGTGCTCTATATTCCCTGCGCTTCAAAGATTCACAGTTACTTCTAATCTATATAACTATCTCAGCAGGAGACTATAATCCACTTGAAACACTGATCAAATGCGTTGATCAAATTAAAGAGGCAGAATTTTCCTCAGATAAATGAAAATAAAGCAGAAATGAGTGTTTGGAGCCAAGGAAGAAAGATTAAAAGTCAGCACTCAGCTGCAAGCTGCCCACTTCCTGTAGCCGAGTTAAAACCAAACATGGTGAGGCAGCATTTAGCTTGGCCCTGTGGAACAAACTCCCAGAATGTATCAGGGTTGCTGAAACTCTCAGCTGCTTTAAATTGAGGTTAAAAAACTTATTTCTTTAAATTTACTGCTGAATTCCATTCATCTCCCACATTGCACTGTAGCTTTTATTTATTCCATTTTATCTGTTTTATTCTATTTAACTTATGTCTACCTCTTTTTCAAAAAAAATATTTTTCATATTCTGCTTTTAAACTCTTTTACTTCTTAATGCACTTCTAAAAGATGTTTTTATGTAAATCACTTTGAACTGTCTTGTACATGAAATGTGTTATACAAATCAACCTGCCTTGCCTGCTTTCATTTTGGACTGATATACCACCTCTGTAGGATGATCAGGTTATTTAATGCTGTTTATGTTTTAGTCAGACCAAAACAAATCCATTAATAGAGGGTATGCATTCCTGCGTGAGCATTTATGTGTTTGTATCGGTTTGCACCTGAGAGCCCAAAACCCACACAGTAGTTGTTGGGTTGTTGTTGCTTCAAGCAGCTTTGACTAAAATCAAAAGAGCTGAACAGCAACGACTAAGACAACAGTCAGTGAAATGACTTCAGCTCAAAAAAAGGGACGTGATCAAACAGATGTACTTTTGTAGTTTCGACCCAGACTCTTTGCATACAGGCTGTGTTTTAATTTGTGTTTCATGTAGGAGTTATAGTTCTGTACAACAGTATTTCCAATAGAAATGCCCTACTAATGCACCTTTAGCTAGTCTAATACTGGAGGATGCTGGCGCAGGACAGTTTATGTGCCTTCTAAAACCGCTATCCTATTACAGATGTTAACAGAAGCAGTGACAGGAGTTCAAGAAGCCTTTACTCAAGTTATTTTTGCCCACATGGGGGCAGCGAAAACAAGCTAGAAAGCTTTTTCACTAACTTGCATGACCACTGTTAAGGTCCTTTTCAGTCATGAAGTATATATCCAGTTCTTAGCTTTCATTTACATTCAGCGTAAAATTCTGTGCCAAGAATCACGCTTTGTTTACAATAAAGCAAACAATAATATATACATTTACTAACTACCCTTTGATCTGAGTGACCCCTCCAGATTAATCAGGTTGTCGCCACCTGAGACTGAAATGTGCTCTATGATGCTCAGAAAGACACACCTGGTGACTAAACATATAAACTAAAATGCACCGTTCTTTATGTTCCTTTATTCCTCTTCTTTTTGTCCGAAAACATCTAACAACCCCTCAAAGTTATCTCAACCCCCTCCCCCGCCACCAGCTTCTGGCTGACTAATCTTTGTCTTGACTCAGTCTGTTTTAAAGCATTAAATCTTGAACTGTACTGGATGACACAATGCCTCCTCCTTCCGTCGGTCTTCCACATGTGACTGTTACTCACATGATTTATTGTATACTTCTCAAATCCACATTACTGGTTCATATTTATGCATCTACATGACAATCTTGTGTAATTACTCCTTTGTCAGTAAAAAGCTGGTCCCAGTTTTCCTTAATACCATCAACATATTTCAGATTTTCTCTATAATCTAATGATCTCAATAGTTATTTCAGATCACAGACATGCTGAGTCTCACTTCCCTTTTAAGTCACATTTCGTATTTTTATTCTTTGGCTTTTAACCTAGTCTTGAGATGCTGACTTTTATTCTTCTTAAGTGTAATTCACTTCTGTTTCTATTTTATTCTTCTATTGTTTTTATTGTTTTAATTCTTTTGGTGTCCAGAACTTTGGTCAGCTGTTTTTTTTTTTTTTTTTTTTTTTCTTAAAGCGAGTTGAGTTGAGTTTCTCATTGCAGTGCCATGCATTCCTCTCTGGATATAAATGAAGTAATGACATCAGCTCCATCACAGTTGGTCACTGACAAGAAAAAAAAACAGTGTCAGTTTTGTGTTCAACTCACCTGTTTTCTTTCATCCTTATCATCTACGTAAGACAACACAAAGTCTATTCTGCGCGCGCCATCCCTGAAGAAGACAGTGTCTCTGTTTGGTTGTAGCTTATCTGTCTGAATGAAAAACAATAGCAAAACAGGGCCTGAAATTTCATCATAGAACATGGAGTGAAAACAAACAAATGCAACACAACAAATACTAACGGAGAAAGAAATAGAAAAAGAATCTCTCAACACAATAAAATACGATATTAGATATAGAGTGATACAAGAGACATTCACGTGACCTCCACATGCTTAAAAAACAACCAGAAGAACATTTCTTCCAAGAAACATTTCTGAGATGAGCATGATGACTGTAGAAAGGAAACATAACAGGAACATTTTTAGGCTTTTCTACTGCAGCCTGTTATTACAAAAAAAACAGCTTATGCTGGAAGACGTGTAAGTCAACATCTGTAACTTCTGCTGTCTGAAACTGTGACTTTTCTTGGACATGCACCGATCCACTTTTTATGAGTTCTGAAATGATTCCGATGCATATTTTGGAAATTTTAGCCTGCACAAAATCCTAAATAGAATGATTCTAGGGTTTAATATGTAGATATGGATGTAATAAATTAGTAAATACATCAGTCCACCTTTAGGGAATAAGACAGGATAATAGCATGTCTGCAGAATTAACTGCTTAAAACAGTTCTGTAAACACAGAATACTATAATTTAGTATAACTCCGTATTATCATTCATATCCTTATAAAAAGCTTGTGTATTCTTAAAAACAAGTATATTGTTTACTTGTTAATAAACATGCTCCAATACTGCACTGCTGTACCGCTTTGTGGAGCATTCAGCAGTTTACTGAGCTCCACCCTAGTTGTTTATCAGACCCTGACATTCACCAGCAGACCAACGTGTGGCCAGAGCGTTAAGGCTGCTCATTATATATAGTTAATTGCTGTAAACGTTTTATAGGAAAATTAAAAAGGATAAAGTACTAAAAACTAGTCATACTTTTGTGAAATATAATATCAGTGTTACTGATTCTGGTGGATCACCCACTCTTCTTGATGTTTTCATATCTCACACTAGAAACCAGAGACTGACAGCAGCCTCCTGCGTGAGCAGCTTTATTTCTGTGTTGCTGTTGAAGTAATGAGAAGAGCTCTTTGAGCGGCAGAAGTCCTGTGACTCAGCATTCAGAGCCGTGGGTTACAAAAAAAAAAAGGTCAGTCAGTTCAACCCAGACAAGCAAAATCACAGAAAAGAACAGTGAATGCAAGACAGTCAATCTAAGAAGAGTGCAACAAAGGCCACCATCATAGACTTCGGTTTAAAGTTGTGTTTTGGATTGTAATAGATCAAAGACAGGATGAATAAAAACAGTAATCAGCATCTTGAGAAAGATGCTTAGTTTTGTAAAGAGTTCCGCGTGGTACACTGAATGAGACGTTACGTCCAGTAGCCAATTATCTCAGCACAAAGACTTGAAACAGCAACAGCGCCACAGAAATAACCAGCAGACAAAAAAATAGGTCAACCAACAAAAAATAAATAAATAAAAAAAAGAGGAAAGAAAAGAAAATTCCTGAAATTACATAAACAGTTTTCTTCTAATCAAAACTTCCAACAATTCTGGTTCCCTGCTGAAACTTATACTCAGATACTTTATAACTTACTTCAGTATGTCCAGGCAGTGAAGCTCTTTCAGATAATGAATTGACACCATTTTCACTGGTTTCATCTGCAGAAAAAAACATTATTTCATGAGCACACTTAAATTAAAATAAACAGCATATTTACATTAAATGTTTAATACATTTATAATCCTCATGTTTGAGCACAGAATTGCTAGACATTGTGGTGGAATGATTTATTCTATTAATAAATGATATCAAGTGGGAAGGCATCGAGGTTGTGACTTCATTCACTGTTTGTCATAAGTATCAATTCACTGGCGGTATGTTTAATAAGTCACATGAGTATTGCTCATGTGACTTATCAAACAACAAACAACAGAGCCCATATTTTAATTAGAATGTTCAATATGTGGCCCTGTGTCTACTTTAACTGTGGGAACATGACCCCATGAGGACAAACAGAGGCCTCTACCACAGCTCTTTTAAGGTCCCACTACCACTTTTTATTAGACTGCAGTGTAGACTTGGACTTAGCCACTCCAACATTTTATTTTATTTTTTTTTCTCACTTTATTTATTTATTTTTTAATTGATTTTTTTTTTTTTTACCATT
This sequence comes from Arrhamphus sclerolepis, assembly GCA_037176975.1. Taxonomy (NCBI): domain Eukaryota; kingdom Metazoa; phylum Chordata; class Actinopteri; order Beloniformes; family Hemiramphidae; genus Arrhamphus; species Arrhamphus sclerolepis. The sequence goes on from JBAMYA010000018.1 coordinate 7,657,549, forward strand.
GCCTGCATATATATTAATGGTTAGTGTCAAAACCTGGATATATATACAATTTAATTTTGTAAAAGATGTAAGTTTTCTTGTGCATAAGCGTGAGTGATAGTGAGTGTTTCCTACACCAGCCTTTGTTTTTTATATGTTTTACTTAGTTCCAAAGCACTAACTTTGTCAGAGAGGACTAAAATCACCAACGGCAGAACACAAAAGGACAGGACGCATAAAAGACAGACAATGATGGATGTGGTGTGTGTAATGTGCTGGTCCATGTGTGTGTGGTGTACTGTATAGATGAATGTGTGGAGGTTTGTGCCGTGATTTGTGTGTAACTCTCGTATCCACGGCAGAAATAAAGAAGTCCAGCAGTCAGACATAAAGAAGTGTTGTCGACTTCCGACACTTGCTCAGCCCCAACCAGTGACCACAACCAGTGTTACAGGCTGGATCACAGTTTGTACTGGTGTGTTCCCTGTCTCAAAACACAATTTTCCCATTTACAGTGCCAACCCAACCCCTAGGAGGAAGGAGAAACCCATGCAGCATGAGCCAAAAGCCACCCCATAATATAGGCAGCCCCCTAACCAGCCCCCCCAGGACCACGGAGCGCACCCAGAGCCAACAGAGAGGCAGCAACCAGGACAGGGGGCAAAGGAGTACCCAGGCCCACCTCATGCCTACAGCCACTGGGCCAGTCACAATGCATAGGAGCAACAGCCAGCACTGCCCCTAGACATCCGGGCCCCCCAAGATCCATGACTTCTTGAACTAAGGGGGCACCCACCTCAACCAACACAGGAGCGGTAAACTACAAAGCCCCATAACAGACCAGGAGGGTTACCCTTGGAGAAGCATTGTTCCAGATGTCCTGTGGTTTGTTCACATGCACTTTGTGGACCTCAGTTCTGCTTCCATGTTCTGTGTTCTTTCTTCTAATTCTTCTATTTAACATGCTCAGTGAAGCCTGTTAGATCTAAGATATAGTTTCCAGATTGATGTGAAGCAGCACTTGCTTCCTAAAGTCCACAGTTTGTCTTCCTCTTGGAAATGTACATTTCCAATGTTCCTGCAGTGTGGGTCTTTTTAGTGTTGCTCACTTTTTTTTCTTTCCTTAATTACATCATTTTTGTTTGATAAATGACGGCATGGTGAAAAAAAAAAAAGTTTCATGTTGTTGTCAAAAGAGGTTGTATTTTCCATAATACTAGGACCCACTATGACTCAATGATTTTTATTGCAGCACACAAGACATAGGATTAAATGCGGGGGTACTGTATAAGTGGTCGTATGCATCCATTTTACTCTTGCTATCGTCCTGCATGTCTCTTGTTAAGGTTTACCTCACAGGCTTTCTCTTTCCTCCTGCATGTCTTGATGGTTATGTCTTGTTCTCAGCTCGGATGTTACTGTGTGTCCATGCAATCAATAGTACAAGAGCATCTGAACTACATATGGCAATGCTCTGTGTACAGCATTGTGTCATAGTACAGAAAACATAACTTAAAAAATAAAGATTAATTTACGAACATTCATTCCACTTCCCTACGTATATGCATCCACACCTAACGAGGGAAAGCAATAGGTCTGAAAAAAAAGAAGTCATAAAAATGTTTTCTCCATACACTGCAAAGGTAGTAATTTAGCTAAGTCAAGGAAAACTCAGTTTAGATCCATGCAGGATAAGTGGTATGCAACACAATAATAACATTCACTCAAAATTAATCTGTGTCTGTAAGAGGAATGACTGGAGCCATCTGAAAAAACTCCAAATTAACAATGATAAAATCTGGCAGCATTGACAGATGCAGGTCTTTTGTCATATTGAGGGGCTGGGAGAAAGATGATAGCAACAAAAGCTGCAGCACACACACGTATACAGTGTGACATCATTTTGGGCAAACCTCCCTCCTCGTGCATGGCAGGACTGTGATACAGGGAATGTGCTCATGTGGCAAAGCTCTGCTTGTTCCTCTGTTATTACTGAATGGTGGGAAAGCAGCACTTCCTGTGGGGGAGGCTACATGAAGGCTATTGAGAGAGGGGGAGGAGCTGGAGGCTGGGGTTGCTGCCTTACCAGAAGTCCAGCCTCCCAATGAAAGAAACAGTGCGAATGCATCAAGAACACAAAGGTCTGGAGTGTCCTGTGCCTTTAAACCAGCCACTCAGGCAGCCAACTTTCATTAGAAAAGATCATCTGACAGACAGCAACTTGAGCCAATGAAAGTGGGACTATGATAATTCCACATGGTAGTCTCATCAGAGGTCTTGAAACTCACTCTAAAGGAATGAAAATATGCCATGTCAGTGGGAGCATAGGAATTCCTCAAGTATGAAAAGCCTAAATGACTCAGGGATTTTTCCATGGGTCTTGATGGGAAGAAATGCTGCCAGTGGGGCTGAATCATTCGTACTTCTTAGTAGCCATTTCTTCTTTCCTTTTTAGTCTCACTTTTTTTTATGGTCCTACTTAAAATTGCACACACACAGGCAGTTATCAAAGCCTGGAGCTTGAGCAAACAGAAGCAAAAGGGCAGCAGTGTGTGTTGTATGTTATGTCTACTTCCATGGGGAGACAAATAACTGGAGAAGTTTCAAAATAGTTTCCGTTCTATGAAACTCAAGTTATTGAGTCATATAAAATTTAATTGGTAGTCAGCTTTTAACTCCTATGACTTATAAAAAGACATTCTATGCAGAATGCTTTATAGTCCACTGTCAATCATCACCTGAGTGAATGCCTTCTATTATCTCCTTATAATAGCTGGCATATTTGCCCTTGTCCACCAGCAGAATGCCAGTTTTCTTAAAAGGTTTGTCAAAAACCTTTAATGGGGACTACATCATTGTGACATTTCCATTATTTTTCAAACTCTGCTATTTAGAATTGCAAATAGATAGTGTCTAATCAAAAACATGAAAATTTCACTAAAACTCATTTGTATTGTGAAAACATTTTAAGCTTACATGAGATAGATCTATTCAAAAAATATGAAAAGAGAACATTTAGCTAAACTGTATTGGAAACTACACAAGGTGCATCATCTTAAAACTATGGAAAATGACCTCCTAGAAATCCCCATCTAAGGTGCTTGCCTTGCAACAGCTTCTTGCAGACCTCAACATATGTATGTTTGTGTGTACATACATACATACATACATATATATGTGTGTGTGTGTGTGTGTATACATAATATATATTTGTTATATAGATACATCTGCATGGTGCTTGCATGTCCTCCGTGTTCTCACCCTGAAACTGTCTTTGAGTGTCCTAATAAAGTGCTATATACATATATACACATGTATGTGTATTTATATATATATATATACAAATATATATATATATATATGAACAAAATTGGTCTTTTTTTTTTTTTACAATTTTATTTATTGG
>JBAMYA010000018.1:7661033-7683227 GCA_037176975.1 Arrhamphus sclerolepis
TATAAAATAAAAATAAAAAAACCCAACAACTTTGATCTTAGTGACCTGCATTTTTCCACATTGTATCTTTTGATCTCGCTGTAAGACACATCACTGGGCTGAGGACAAAACACACGCTAAAGCACCAGTTTATAGGTGAACTGAGTGTCAGTCATTTTTTTAAAGTGACATACCTTGCTCCAAGCAATGAAGTGACTCTAAGTCGATCATTTAAATGCATGGATTTACACTTTAAGTGGAAGCTTACATAAACCTTCATGTGTTTATTTAGTCTGAGTATGAGGATATAGCCTAATTCGTGTTAACAGTATCATCAGCTCAGTAGGAAGAGGATTAACTAAATGTGACGTTCGTCTTTGCAGAAGACAAAAACCTCAAAATCCCAAAAGGAGCCTGAGTGTATATTTGCGTTATTACCTCCTGCCTGAAAATCTTTGGCGCTCTGCAGCTCTATCAAAGTTTCCTCCTCGGTCTTTGCCGTTATTCGTCTCATCGCGGATAACGGTGCTGTCAATAAGGCTTTCACCTCCTCAGGAAACTGAAAAGGCAGCGAGGATGCCGCTGGCTGACGTCCAGTCGATGGAGAATCCAGCACCCGCGCATCGATGAACAGAGCCCGAAATATCAGCGAGTCTGATCCGGATCAGAGGGAGATCTGAGCCTCATATTCACATTAGAACCGATTCTCAATGGAAATGAGACCTGCTGGCTCCCAGACGAGATCCGAGGAGACCAGGCAGCATAAAGGGGAGTGGCAACGCGTTTTTTTTTTCTTTTTCTTTTTTTAAATCGACAAAATCATGTCTGTATGGGCTCCGCGTAAGAGAGAGAGAGAGACAGAGAGAGAGAGAGAGAGAGAGAGAGAGAGAAAGAGAGAGAGAGAGAGAGAGAGAGAGAGAATACATTTGATAAAGAGCTTCGTGCTTTTTCCTTGTTAGAACTGATGACACATTTCCATCGAGGTGGTTACCTGTACAACACTAGTGGAAAACGCAGACCTTCATTGTCCAACACAATCTCGCCACCTAGTGGCCATTTAAAAAAAAAGAAGCAATTTTTTTATTTTTTTATTAGCCTTTTCCCTGTTATGGAGCCACCGTGGTAACAGGTACTGTTTTACTGTACTGGTAACAGTACATATAAATATATAAGAGGAAATTTAGTTTAAGGAGATATTTCAAACGAGGCAAAGTCTTTTTATAAAGATGAGACAATCTTTAAAATGTATTGCTTAAAAGAAATATTATTTGTGCATTTCTCCCTTTACAGTGCATAATACTAGTAGATGACTTACAAAATGATATTAAATGAATAAAAAAACAAACAAATAAATAAATACTTATATCAGAAGCAATTGTTTTTAATAGGTGAACAATGGCGTGAGATACATGACTGGGACAGTGTGCTGGACTTTCCTCCATATTGTTGATCTTCTTGTTCCGTACATTCTTGCAATTAAACACTGCTGCACTTTACACACATTTTACAAGATCTGGAGTAATCTCTCTTTAAATAGCTCAGGGATTGAAACCAGTCACAAGCCACACTGTACCACTTACATTAGACTGGCAGAGGTTAATGGTTTGTGTGGTCCTCTGTATTTCAGATGTCCCACTCTGCAGATAAAAAAAAAAAAACACCAGCGATGCAAATAATTGATGTAACCCACCATAATCACAGCTGTTGTTTTCAGCTGATACAGTAGACCTTTTTTATGACTTAATGGAAGCCACAAATCTCAAATTCCCCAAACAATAAGCCAGTAGCAAGGAATTTGGATTGGGGATGGAGGTGGGGTGGGGTGGAATCCCTCCTTTACTCTAAGTTAATCAAAATACAGCATTGCAAGGCCTTCATTCAAAATCCTTATTATTTATTGTTGAATAACAAATATAAAAGTATTCAATATGCATCAAAATGACTCCTGCAGGCAAAGATCTTCCCCAAGGCATTCCTGATGAAACTAATTACCAGCGTGTAAGTAGCATTGTCTTCTAGTCAATGTGCAGCTTATCTTAATTACTTTTTATACGGTTAGCAGATTACTTCCAGCAGCCTTCCTCCTTTGGCTGTCAAAACAAGCCTTACTGATTTGATTTGATGCCAGGGGAAACATTAACACCACACTTGTATTAATCTATGGAATTATGGAATTTAAATAAAAGTTGAGTCACGTCCAAAACAGACACAAAACAACTGCAGGTTTGAGCTTTAAGTCATAAAACTCACCTCCACCATGATGAAATAGTGGTGATAGACTGGTTGAGTTCTGTGTAAATTAGGTCGATTGTTTCCTTGCTCATTTAAAAGAAAATGAATCCACGTCCATTTCAAAATAGTTCAGAAAAGTCTACGACAGAACAGAAAATACACAACAAAATAGAAGGTGTGTAGCAGAGTATGAAAAATAATAAAAACAGAGAAAAATAAAAAAAGACACAACAACATTCAAAAATATATAGAACATTTCAGAATTTTGGCAGAAAAGTATTATTAATTTATTAGTTTATTTGGTGAGGACAGTGCACATTAAATTCATAATGTTGTGTAAATATGACGGATTTAGCTAAAAGCTCTTTCCATCGCAGTCCTCCTCCAACAGTAACAACAACAGCAAAACGTCAATTATCTAGTTTGGCCACTGAAATATACTTTTAGTTGCGTGATTTGTCCACTGGGGGGCGCTCAGACACAGCTACACGGTCTTTCCTTTGTTGGAGCAGGGTGCCAGAGGTCCTCCTTGATTTATTATTTCAGGTTCACATGTGCTAAACCATCAGCTTAAATAAAACACAAACCTGCCTGACACGATGTCACTATTTTATTTTTATCATCTTTATGACACGAAGCCCGGTGATAGCAGCTTTCAGGATGTAGCCTAATTAGACGAAACGCTCAATTAGATTTTTGTCTATTTATGTGAGATATAACAGATTTGATTTTTGATCATCTGATTTAGCTGTTTATTTATTTATTTTTTTGTCTGTTTTTAAGAAGCAGCATAAGCAACTTTCTGCTATTTCTTCTGTGTCACTCTTCGGTTTATCAAAATCAACCCCCATTACATCACACTTAGGGTCACTTTAATTAATTAATTAATTTTCATGTGATCAATAAACCCGGTCAGTTGCCTCCCGTGTACTGTAAACACTAGGCGGTGGAAATAACATCGTGTTCCCGCTCGTTGTGGCTGTTTTGGCTGGGATGCAAAAATCACGCTGTTTTGTTTTTTTGTTTTTTTGTTTTTCAGGTTTTTCGAGCGAAACAGTCAGCAGTCGACTCTTTTGTTCCAGGCGCAGAGCGGCGCGTGCACGTGCGAGTGTGTAGCACGGCGAAAGAGGGAGAGAGAGGGGGGGAGAGAGGGGGGGAGAGAGAGAGAGGGGGGGGGGGGCATACACACACACACACACACTCGCACTCTCTCTCTCTCTCTCTCTCTCTCTCTCTCTCTCTCTCTCTCTCTCTCTCACGCACACACACACGGACTTTGTGATACAGCGGAGTGTGTGAGGAGGACAGGGAGGCTGGGATGCTGACAGGATCCTGATAGATGCTGAAAATGGCGAGAGCGTGTTGGACCCCAGCGAGACACTAAACTGTGGCACCGTAGATCGGAACATGTAGCTAGCTGAAAGCAGGAGATTTGTGTTCCTTTCTTCAAACAACAGCAAAAAAAAAAAAAAAAAAAAAAAAAAAGACAAGCAGCAACAACATATAGGCGATCGTCACCTGTTTTTCCCTTCGTTGTTCTCTACGAGTGCTGGATTATTTTTTTGTGTGTTTAAATGGCATCCACAAGGCGCCGCCGCCTTGTTTCGTGCTTTTTGGGAATCCTCTTAAATGCTTTAATCGGTAAGTGCCACTTACTTTACTTGCAGAGCAGAGAGGAGCGGGTCAGGGTGTGATGGGATTGTAGCGGACAGCCGCTGTCAGCCTGCTGCTCTCCGGAGCGTTGTTCACGCTGCAAGGGGCAGTGAGCGTATCTGTGCAGGCAGCGTACCTTGAACTTGGCCCCTCTCCGCTGTCCGGTGGTATTTCTGCTCCATAGACCAGTCCCGGAACCTTATGTCCCTCAGTGTTTTTATTTCCGCTGTACCTAATGATTGTTTGCACACTTTTATTGTAAATTTTGCAAAACTTAAAGTGACCAAATTGCACTTTTTTTCCCCCACATTTGTTTTCAATGTTCAGGTGTGTGAGATACTTGATTGCAAAATAGAAGCAGCGAGCAAAACGATTTAGGACCCCCTTTTTCCAGGTAAAAAGCAGGACTTTCTTTCATGTGTAGAGTTTCATTTCATATCAAGGGACTTCAAAAGTGGATTGATTTATTGACTGGTCAGTCATTAGAGCACACCGCCCCGTGGCTGGCTGAAATGACAGTGGTCATAGCTCTGAGAATAGATTAAAAGACTGTGGTTATTGCCTGCTGGGGAGAATATTTGTACAGATTAAATGTCAAGGCTGTCTCTCTCCTCCTTTTCAAATTTTCTTTGTTCACTGTGACAGTCACTTTCTCCCTCTATGTGGGGGCCCCTTCATTCAAAGGATGGAGAGAGTATTGAGTATTTGCAAAGCATACCACACAGGGACCCACAAAGGCCCCACTGGAATCATATAAAGGCTAGTGGTTCATAACATGCTCGCTCTGAGGACTGGGAACAAAAACGTCAGAAACACACACTCAGCTCAGTGATGGATGCAGTTCCAATCTACCCATCACATTGAAGAAATGAGGGTCTTTCAAGTGCTCATCCGCCTCAGAGAGTAGATTAGGTTCAGATAAACACACTTTTATGTGGCATTTTAAGCAGTGTTGATAAGAATGAAGTAAGAATGCCTGGATGGATCTGCATCACACCTATTAAAGATTAAAAGACTCACAATTTTGATCAGAATGTAGGAGATCTGTCTTAGTTTATCGGTTTATCTGCCATGGCTGTTTGCCTGCTTTGATGTGTTTGACACATTGCAAGAAGACATCATCTGTACACAACAAAGTAATCCGTGTGTGAAGTCAAAACAATACTGAGCACTCTCACAAAACTTCACTTGTCCTTGGAACTTTTTTTCACTTCTTCATTTTAGTCCAAAATTTATCTAGTTTATCACAGGATTAAGGCTGTTCCATACGTCCTATCATGAGCACTACATTAACAGTGGCTTAATAGTTGAGAGTGCAAAGCAGAGCAACATCTGCCCTACTTTCCCTCAAATTCATTTACTTTTATTCTCAGCATATTTACGGTGTATTTTACATCTGCAATCTTTTTTTAGTACTGAGCATGCATTGTTACAGTAGAGTAAAATATACGCAACTGGGTGCGCTTTAATGAGTATAAGCATTAAGGTAGCATGAACACAAGAGTATTGATTAATAATTTATCACGCAGTAATATATAGGAGGGGATGTAAGCATTGTGTACAATCTTCCCTTTGGATACAGAATAAATATTGCCTTTTAGACAAAAGAAATTAAGTTGTTGTGCAGCTGCTTGTTTCTCATTTTAACTGAGGGATGTTTGATTCATGCATCAGAGCTAAAATGAGACTTTAGCTGTGAAGGCTTTAAGATTTATTTCAGGCACAGCACTCACATGAAATATACGTGGCAGGTCTCCTTTTATTTCAAGGGCTAATGATGTTTTCCTTTCTCATTTTGGTGCATTTAGAAATGAGGGCATAACACTGCAATCCAGAATGCAAAATATGATTCCACATGAAAACCAAAGAAAGCATACTGCAGCAGCATTCTGCTATATCTAATGTATATATGGTATATATGTTGTAACATGTTGCTTTATTGTCATGGGGACTTGACTAAAGAGCTTCAAATGATAGAAAACAGGAGTGGGAAAAGGCAAATAAAGAATAAATCTACCCAAAATCTGTACCCTTCTTTCAACCTGTTGCACCATGTGTGCTATTACTTTTAATTCCTGACGGATCATGAACACCATCATTTTTAAGATACATAAATAAGCATAAAAAAAAACATATCGATAAACACAAATTCAGTAACTCATGGTTAAAGTGAAATGTGTAAATTCTCAAAAATAATGCCTCATGTGTTAAAGCAGCATATTACATCTCCAAATATGTCTACTCCCATTTATTCTAAAAGATTATCATTACAGTTCAATCATGTGATATGATGCGAAGCAGTAACCTATAATTTCAGCTTTCAGCCTGTGAGAAGCCTTCCCAGTTCCCCGAGCTTGCTGAACTCTGTCATTGGTGCTAATGTCCACAAACCCCAACTATCTGTCAGTAGCTGGTCACTTTTTGCCAGCTCGGCACACTCATCAGTCAAGAGTAAGCATAAACATGGGCCACGTGTAATGGATCCTTGTAATCTTCCTATGTTCTTGTGTTTTTGTTACAAACAGCAGGGTCCATCTGCTTCCTTATCTCACCATGCAAGTCCACGCTCCCATGAAATTATGACAGTGACCATGTATTTCTGTATCTGTGGTCCATCTGCACGACCTTGAATGCTCTGCATTGACAAATGACCAGAACCATTTTGCTGCCTTCATGTTACTTTTTTTTTTCTCATTGGATCTGCCTTTTAATTAAATGTGGTATTCAGAATTGTTTTCGCTGACATTTCTCAGCATTGTTTGTGACCTTCAACTCACGCAGTGCATTGCATTAGCTGGTCACTTGGGAAACATGCTCCTTTCATTAATAAATAAAGAAAGAAAGAACCAGCAACGTCGCAAAAATGATTATTTGTACACAAAGTCATTAAAATTGTAAAATCCATTCTAATCAATGACACTATAACAAATTCAATACTGAGCTGTAACACTAAATAATGTCATTTGTCAGCTTTGTATAAATCCTCCAATATAGCTACATAAAGGAAGGTTGAGCTTAAAGCATGTAATGCTTTTTGAAATATTGACTTTAAAATATTTAGAATTGAAAATAATAATAATAATAATAATATACAATTTTATCATTTAAAATATTTGTTTTGCATTGAAAAACTTCAATGCCATCTGATTCTCTTTGAGAATTTTCCATGCTTGGATAAAAAAGTCATCCACCAGTGTGACTGACTGAGTGTGTGGCTTCTACTTGTTATCTACTGTCTGTTTCCATTGTGAAAATGTGACCTTTGATGGATGAAAGGAGATAGAGCTCAGTGGTCAGCCTCATTTTGAAGAGCCACAGCTCAGGCTGAGAGATCGCCATCTGCCAGCTAAGGGTTAAATATTTCTCCAACACCACCCCCTTGTTTTTCACAAGTGGTAGCACTGATGGCTCTCCGGTCTCATGGCCATTTCACTTACGGTGCTCGTTGAGGGATAAAAGGAGAGGGCGGGTGGGAGGGAGTGTGGGGGGCACGTATGGAATGCCAGTACAAGAGCAGAAGAAGAGGAAATGTTTAGTTGCATTATTCTCAATATGTGATCTTCCTGGAGAAGTGTGTCGGCAAATTCTTGGCTGCTTCAAAGTTTTTGTCTCCTGGAATTTAAGGGATGAAGCTGGAGGTTCTCTTTGTTGACCTTTGCGCTTTATGCCAACCCCCAACCCCGCCCCTACCCTGTCCCACCAGATTCCAGGGCCTGGGGCACAGGCTGGTAGTGCTTAGTCCATCAGCAGCTGAAACACGATACCAGGAGTGTGCACTAAGCTTCACTTTTATAGAATCAAGTCAGGTCAGGCTGTTTACAGCCTCAATTTACTGTTCTCTTGCAGAACCCACAAGTACTGAAAATCAGATCTTCTCACACCATTATAGACTGATAGCATCACCTCAAACAAATGCATCCTACTGGGAGCTTTTTGTGAGAACAGCATTTTGCGTTGAAGAGTGAAAAGGAAAGAAGAAGACACCACAATCATGGTGTTAGAGTCGCAGCTACTTGGTTAAATGGTTCAGTCCAAGCATATGGTACATTTCAGTACAATGGTACGCTTACTCTCAATTGTGATTGCCGCCTAAAGGGAGCTTAGTCAAAGCATTTTATTCATGAGGTGTAAGGCCTACTGAGAAGCTACAAGGACATTAAATGCATTCTTTTTGTTGTTCCAGTGGTTGATATGAAAATTGTTACCCCTGCCTCTGCACCTGCAGGTGTAAACTACATTGAAGGCTGTTGATACATAGGTACTGACAATGAATGAGGGACTGCTTTTATACAGCTAACTTATTATAAGGGATCAAGAGAAATTTTCATGAATCTGTTCATTTCATGAACAAAAAGATCGTATCTGAAGTATTAGAACAAGAAAATCTACACAAGAATGTTGTCCTGTACTGCAGATGGTGTTGTAGCAGAGTATACGATCGCTGGAATGGTCTACATGCTGCTGTAGCTCTGACCAAGTTGCATGTAAGCTACAGAACTACAAAAAAAAGAGGATAATATAGCAACAGAAGATTCTGTATCTGAATCAAATAATCATGTGAATCTTTCTAGTATTGTTTTTTTGTTTGTTTTTTAAAAAGAGAGCTGTCGGACTGAACACTGTTTGTAACGTTTCAGGGGCAGCACCTAACCCATACTACATTACAGAAAAATAAAATTTAAATTCATTTGAGGGAAAAGGTATAAAATAGCTAGCTCATAGAGAAAAAGTTGTAGGATCACCTTGTCATTTGTGCTGATAGAAAAAAAAAACCTGCAAAAGCTTAAATAAGCAAATGGGTCTGCAGGAAAAAAAGAGTACCTGAAGGTCTTAATGGCCACCTTCAACAGGCAGATTGCCAGGAAACACAGCTCCTGACAAGAGAGCTGTCAGCTGAAACAATGAAACTCCTTTAACAAAGTAATTCAGCACACAATGTGGCAAAAGATAAGGGTTGTTCCAAGACAAAATTTGGAGCAATAACAAATGTAATGTATTTGTTGTCAAAGTGAAATGAGCTAAACAAGGGAACTGTCAAAGTGTCAGGACAGAAAACCCAGAAGCAATGTTTTTTTCAAAAAAGAAAATACACAGTAAAAGAATTGGAAAATATATTAGCAGACATATCAGTCAATGGTGGTGATCTTAGTTTGGTGAACAATCTAAGAAGGCTTCTTTGAGCAAATCTGATCTGTCAACTGTTATAAGAGAAAGCTGGAACTTCATTGATGAGGAATCATTTTTTCATCAGTGAAGTCTGTGCCTCCAAAATTCAAGCTGGTATGAAAACATGAGGAGGTCCTAGTTATTAAATGATTCCATATCCTTTTGTTTTACATGGTCTGACAAATCATGAAACACTGGTGATTCCATTTTTCTTGAAACAAATATTATTTTTACTTTCTTAGAAATCAGTTTATGCATATTGATTTGGCACATTAAATACTCATCTTGACACAATCCTCCCATTTTTCTGTATCTGCATCACAACTCTAAAGCAACAGAAATTGTACAATGTGATTATCTTCAACAAAAACGTTTTAACTCATTGGCTACTTATTGATATTTCTCTCCAGTTGAGTTTGAGCACGGCAGCTGATCACTACTCTGACCGACTCTCACCGACTACTTAACTTTTAATTTGGTTTGCTCTACTTTTTACAAGAGGAGTAGTTAACATATTTGACTGAGTTTGTGTTTGTGTGTCTTGGTTCAGGTGTTATGTGTGAAGCAGAACTCTCCTTCACTTTGGAGCCCAGTGACATCATCGCTGTGCAGGAGCAGCCACTCATGCTCCACTGCCAGGTGGATGGCATCCCACCAATCACCACTCAGTGGAGACATAACGGCCTACTTTTAAGTCAAGACAAGCACCATACCACCTTCATCAATGGCTCACTCCTGATCGCTCACTTCCAGAAGACCAAGACTGATGGCTCATCTGACGAGGGCGACTACGAATGCATGGCCCAGAATTCATTTGGGCGGGTGGTTAGCCGCAAGGCCCGCATCCAGGCAGCCAGTAAGTCTCTCAGCTGAGCTTTGGCTTTTATATTGTGTTTTTTTCAGGGCTGCATTTGCTTTACAGTGTGATAGAAGTTTTTTTTCTTAAATGTGAGGTGAGTAGGTTAATATGTATGTTAACTTCTTTCTTTCTTACTTTCTTTCTTTCATTCTTTTGCAATTGTGATAACATTTGCTGTTTGCTTGCTATTACATGAACCTTTGAGGAGAGGTGGAACATCATATTTTTGTGCAAATCTGGACTGTTTGTTGTTAGTTGATGTCCCCACTATTTTGTCTTAAGGTATGAACACAACACTTTGTGTGGGCTTGATTGTGCAGTTGCGGTCCAAAGAGAATCACAAACGACTGAGTATTATTAAGTTTTGGTCTGTTAGTTTTGCAAATTACAACACCGCAATTAAAACATTGCCTTAAGTAATCATATATTAGTCCAGTCTCAGTTGATAGAGTACTGCTGTGCATGTGTAAATGTACTCAATACATCTCTGGCTGTGTAGCTATTTGAATATTTCAATATCATTCTTTGAGTCTAATGAACTTTCTGATACTGGTCTCCAGTCCTGCTTGGAAATTTAAACCTTTGAATGTAGCATTAACAAGCGCTCATGCTGAGTTTTCCAGCTGCTTTGTAAGAGTGCAATAAGCTGGAGGCAACTTAGCAACCCACTCACTGCTAGAAGCCTAAAGATGCATTTTCTCCAGCTTGACTACCAGACCCTTTATTAGAAGACATTCTAGGTCATCATTAAGTTCCCAGCATAGTTGCCATGGTTCATCGTTATTGCATTTCTGTCACATCATAGTAAGACAATCTGACGCTCCATCCTCCTTGCTTGTCCTTTGTGTCTCTTCATTTCTCCTTCTGTTGGAAATAAAAGGCAAAAGGGATGTGCTCTCCCCAAGCGGCTTTAGTGATAATGTACAGTTCCACACGGCGCAGCGTTAGGAATATATTCTGTAAGTCGGAGATGGACAAAGGCTCACAGAAGCCTGTTGATTTCTTGGCTATGTGTAGACAGGATACTGCTGTGCTGTTGTGGCCAATACAACTTTGCCACTCAGTGGGGTGTGAAGGTTAGCATGGATGTCTCACTGACCGCAGGGAAAAGTCACTCAGCTCAGTGGCTGGCCCTGTCAAGCACACGCAACCTTTCAAGGCCTCCCTAAAGAGTCTTTCTTTTTAAAAGGTGGGTTTGAATCTTCTATTGTACTGTTTCTCTTTTTCTTTTTTCTTTTTTTTTTTGATTCTGTAACAATGAAAAGTCAGCTGCGTAAGGCCCCTGGTTGTTAATTAATTAATTAATGAAGCACAGTTAAAAGAAAGTGTGAAGATAATAAATATCAATAAATATAGCAGTAGTCATTTCACCTCCTGAACAGATTGCAGAGAAAACAGCAGAATCATCCTTCTGAACTATCCTTCATTTTACTTTATCTGGTAGTCTTCATGTGTTCTTTACATGCGTACCTTATACAGTCTTTCTGAATGGAACATACAAAATATATACTTCATGTTATTGGAGTGCACTTAACTAAGTATTCATGCTATAAGGACACAGTTTAATACATCAGTGAGAGAAGCGTTACTCTAATAAGAAATGGCTGAAAAGAGACTAAGCTATACAGCACTTCTGATTCAGACATCCAGTATCACATTTTTGTACTCAATGTAACAACTGAGATTAATTTCGGCAATGTGGTTTAAAAATGAATTGCACATAATTTTAAAGGGGTGTGATCTAAAGTCAAATTTTAGTTTGACCCTGTACTTTTCAGCGTTCTGCACTATTCTCTTTCATACGGAAAAATTCAGTGAATGAATAAAGCTTAAAATAAATGAACTTTGAACAAAGTCAGTCTGTAGTTCACCTGGTGGCTCATGTTCATTACCGCTCATGGTTGAATTCTCCTGCTTTGGGAGCATTTTAGGCTCGAGCTGACTGTTTGCAGCTTTTCTTTGCAACTTGTATTGATTGGGGCTTCTAGGGGATTACTGCAAGTCCCCTTCTCACGCTTGGCCTCTGACCTTTTTTGACTGTGTTGAACAATATTTTGACAAAGCGTGGAATTAGTAACAGCTCTGTTATAGTGATACCACCCCTCTTAAATCCAAGCAAGAACCCACACTGGACCAAGGTTTTCAGAGGAAACCTCTCGAAAAGAAAAAAACTGGTTTAGTGAGTATTCTTATGTGTTGTATATTGGAAAAATACCCCAGTTGCGTTAGAGGTTAAATATGCATCATATGTCTTCTGAGTGGTTGTGACTGACTTTCCATATACAGTATATCAAAATTTATTTGTTCAAAAGCAGATATAACACGTTTTCTTACTTTGTACTACCAAATCTTTGTATACAGTTTTTTTTGCAGTGTAAGTTCAGTAAAATATTAATCATTCCTTAGTGCCCAGTTTCTGGCAGTCCTCCACCCAGGATTTCTGCAGATCCAAAAGTGTTCACCTGTTGATTTTGTTTCAATTTGTTGGACTTGTTGGACTGTAGGACATTTGAATTCTTTGGTGTAAAATGTTACAAGAGCTTTGTCTTGGAAGTGAACTGTACTTGGGTTTGGACGAGCACTGGTCTTTTTCAGACAGATTTTTGCCTGGATATTTTCTTGATCATTCTTTGGGTGGAGAAGTAGTTTTAAAACAAATATAAATGTCAAGCACAAGTGCTTGCTTTTTTTTCCTGTTCCAATTGTTTGTTAATGTTATTGCTCTCCTTGTGTTTTTGAGGTCATTTGCTGTGTTAAAGTTCGTCTTAAAACAAAGCTCTGACTTGTACCACTGTGATGCAGTGGATGATGTAATTACTGAAGCCCCTTTATTGCCCTCCCAATGGATAAACCCTCCATCTTACTCTTTACACTACCACTCTCCATAAATTTCACTTTTTATTTGCTTGACAACCGCTTGTGCGAGCTCACTGTCGGGGGCTGGTGTTGGACGGACTCCCCACTGCCCCCGTAAATCGCCGGTCGGTCTTAAAAACACTTTTTTCCTACCAAATGCTGTCTCTTTGATGGTCGGTTTCTCCTTCCATGCAACTCTCCCTCTTTCCTCACTTTCACTAGGACCTCCTCATTAGCTTAGGTTCAGGAAGCTTTTCATCATTGGGATGAATGACAAGCCTGGTACAGTGGACCTGGCGGGGGCCCCTCCCCCCACAGCACACCCCGGTCACCAAGCAACACTCCACAAAAGCCCCCTGTTACAAAATAGCTTTTAGGATCAATTGAAATGACTTGCTTTTGTCCGTTTGTGAGAAATTAATTGGAAGGAGTCGAGGCTTTGTCATGGAATATTTTTCACATGTACTATTCATAGAGAAAGATGGACATTTAAAGAAAGAAAAAGTCTGATTATATTTCCTATATTTGCTAAACATGCAGTCTGTGCTTTACACAAAATTTCCCAGATATATATAATATTATCTTTATTTAATTGTAGTGAGTTGTATTGCTGTTATAATGACAGGCATCTGAAGACTTTTCTGAGACTTTAATGAAAAGAAGAACTCTAGAGGCTGTTATGGTTGAAATAAGAGAAGGAGCAGGATGTCTGTGAAAATGTCTTGGTGTCTTCCCGTGCCTCTCATTTGTCTGCCTTTAATCACCTCAAGGAAATAAAAGTAAAGAAGTGTGATGTCAAGCCTGACGGAAAGTGAAGCTGCAATATGGCACTTTTAAAAGCTGTTTGGATGGCTCGCCACAAGCAGCCACTCACATTCAGACAGCAGTTAGTGAGAATGATTAATGCAGGGCTCATGTTTGTTTACACGAGAGCGCTTGTTTGTGGTGTACATGCGTGCGCATGCGTTTTTACGACGGCTCTCCATCACACTCCAGCCCTGCTGCCTCTACCCCTCCCATGGCCTCCTGCCTGCACGAATGCTGAAGCTCACATCCCTGCATCTCCTCGAAGCTTCCTTTGTCTGCCAGCCAAACCCCCACCCTGCTCCGCCTTCGCTCCTCTCTGCTCACTCACCACAGAGCAAATCTTCTCTCTTGTCATATCGATTAGCCAAATATTGTTTTGACATTTAAACGTAGATGCTGTTTGCTTTTTTTCTTCATTCTCATACAGTGGAGATCATGTTTATGCATGTCTGACATCAGGGTATTACTGAGGAGGAATCATACCCCCTTGCATTTGTATACCACAAATCCACAAGTATGGCCATTGCTGTGCTTCTCCTGCTCACATCATCCCTCTCATTGATATTCCCGTCTTGGAAACATCACAGGGTTTTTAGCGCATATAGGTACGGCTTACATGTCTGCTCTGCTCCTTCCGTTGGGCAGGTATGTGGACTGATGTTAACCCAGAGAGCTCCCTCCTGCTGCGTGGTCAGCACCCCTCCATCTGTCCGCCAGTGAGTCAGAAGGATTAAGGAATAAAGGGCTTTTTCCTTTCCTTTTTTCTGTACTGACGAGGCGGGCTGGAGGAGTGAGCACTCTGACCTCCTCTATGTAATTACACCTGAAACTGGCTATTACTGTACACTTTCAGATCAATCTGTCAGATCTCATTACTGGATTGTGCATGCTCTGTTTGTGATGAAAAGATTTTATATCTGTTTTTCAAAATAAATTTAAAGCAGGTCACTTTCCAAGCCAAGGAAAGGGTAAACATGTGGCATCATTACTGTCTCTCTAGCTTCCTTTTGCCTGCACAGAAGCTATTTGACCGCTGAGGTTTATTTTGTTGTCTAAAGGTTAAATAAATAGTCATTATACAAAACCCCTTTATGAAAGGGCTAGACATTGTCTTTGACAAATGCGTAAGTTGTCAGACTCTACTGTAGGGAATGAGCACATTCAGTCTCTATTATTCTTGAAGATGGCACATCATTGACCTTGGAGCTGTGGAAAATCACCAAGGGATACCATACTGCTGTTTTATTGTCTTAGTTTGATGTATGTCTTTGTATTGTGGAAGAAAATGAGATGCAATTTCAAACTGGGCATCAGAGGAGTTTTGATGTTAATGATGATTTAGTCACCTCGTTCAACTAATTGCTGATCAAATGTTTTTTTTGTTTTTGTTTTTTTTAAAGCATTCATTACTATTATCTGAGTTCTGTTTTAAGGCATTGTCTTTGAATTTCATTTTGTTTACACGCATGTCAATAAACTTGTCTTGAATACGTTTATGTTGTGGTGCAGAAGTGGTCCATGGTGGGAAACAAAAACAGCTTCCCCCTTAACCAGCTTTGCCTAAAGCAATGAATTCAGTTCCCTCTGTTTTCTACACAATGAAGGGTAAATGCAGCAAAATCAGGAGTACACTAGTTACTTGTGTGCTTAAGTCACGCTCACTCCTTCAGCCTTGCACAGAGCACTTGTGTGCATGGAGAACTGTAACATCTTCTGCTCCCTGCTTCAAAGTGTGACGGTCGAGCGGCTGTGTGACTTTGAATTGTCACAATTAAACTCTAAAGTTATTTGCCGGTGTAAACAACTTTATACTGTGTGGTAAGTGACGATGTCGAGGGGGGAAAGGGAAACAAAGGCCTGGAGATGTGAGTGAACAAGCAGTGTTGTTTACTCCATGTGCATGATAATTATCATACTGATTTAATTTTATATGGGATCAAACTATATGCATAATTATGTTGCATAGCTCTTATTTTAGACAAGGAAAATGATACACATGTACGTTGTATGTACCGAACCCACATGTGCACACATTCATCAACTCTGACCTCACTCTTTTTTTTCACTGTGCCAAGTTTTCAGCAGCTGCTCTCCTCAGCTGTGTATACTGCAGATGGTCATCCGTCTGATGCACACTGAAGAATTCATTTATATCCTATTGTTATGCAAAACTGTGTTAACTTATTGAATGGGCAAGAATCACATTATACAATGAATGATTTGCAGAAATAGCTTCACACTGCTTGCGTTATAGCATGTTAACAGGTTATTAAGATGAAGCTGAGTAGTTGTGATGTTTTGACAGCGTGAAAAGCAAACAAAGGTAAACATTACATAAAGCCGTCGCCATGTGAAAAAGCACCAACTGAGTTGAGCGTGCACTTTTTCATTTGTGTCTCTAATTCCACGTGCACATCTCCCTTTTTTGCAGCTATGTTTGGCCAAAGTGGGGCTCTCTTGTTGAATTCTGTGTTGGTCTCCAGACCACCCGAGCTAATCTCAAGCAAACAAATGATTAGGGGGCCAAAAATTCCTTCTGCCTTCTTTTAAGGCTCATGGGGGGAATACTTGAGCAATAGAGGTGAAAGGTGAAAGGAGAGAGAGCAGGGTCTGAGCCAAAGGTTGTACAAGTCAGACTAGAGTCCAAATGTGGTATTTTTCCTTCATTAAGGCAGTACTTTCCACTTTGACATGCCATGTTGTCTTAATAAAAGGTTTTAGATTAAAGTTAGGCTTCAGGAAATCAATTCTATAAGTGGATGGTTCTTTGAAGGATGGATGCACAAGGATGTTTGGGTTTGTTTTGAGTGTGTATGTTGGTGTTCCTGTGATTCCAGGCTTGAACTAGGGGCTTGCTAGCTCTCGCTTGTGCCCCGTCACCGCGCTTCACTACACTTAACAGAGGCTTTATGGCCTGATTGTGCAGTTAAAATTCTTTACAGGCTCTGCACCGTCCACCAATAAAAACACCAAAACGCCCTCTTCCTGTCCTCTACTTGCCGTGAAAAAAGTTTTGCCCACATAAAAACGTGGAATAAAGATAAAGAGCTAAAACCAGTGGAGGATATTATCGTCCCCTTCTACGTTTTTTTTAACATACAAACCAATCTAGTTTTCCACTTTGTTTATACGGCATTCAGAAAATCTTCCTGCCAATAAGCAGAACAGACTGAGACAAAGGCCAGTCAGAGAGGGGCGGGCTCCAGCTGCCCTTTGGGCCTTAGGCTCCTCTCTCTCACTTGCATGCATGTATGTTTTGGGGAACCTCTCAGCACAAAGTAGCACCTATTCTGAAATTCTGGCCAGTGGGTTAGCTGGAAACAGTCAGAGACTGCAGAGATGTTCAGCCTTTGGTGGCTCCATTTTGCTGCTGTGGCCTAAGCGCATCAGTTAGCTGTGGCCGAGGGCTGAGGCCCCTTTCATCATTGCTGACTTTTGGTGGGTGTGTTTCTCTTGCAACCCCCTCCCAGCCTTTTTTCTCCCCTGTTTCAGCACTGGCTTAGAAATAGAGGGGTCAGGGGTCAATAGGGGCTGGACGATGGAGAGGGGGTTTATCTGAGAAACTCTGACCTTTCTGTGTGCGCATTAGTGCAGAATACCCTTTCCTTTTTTTTTTATCCTCCTCCCATTACATTTCCCCTCCTCCAGTGCTGCACCTTCCTGCTCATTCCCCAGTGGGGACCCATCCCCCCCCATGTCTGATGGCTCCAGGCAGGGGCAGTGACCTTGGCTTTGGTAGTGAAATGAAGAGGCCCAAACCTGCTATCGCATCACCCTTTCCCAAACAAGCAACGCAGCATCCTTGAAGAACACGAGCAACATAAGCACATTCTGTCTCATTAATAAACGACATGTAGGGGTTTCCCTCGTGTGTTTTCTCTTTGTCTGTGAAATTTTAACAGCTATTCTCATTACTGGTATTATCTCAGATATTTCTCATGACTTTTCTCATTTAACATGATTTTATCCTGGGCTGAAGCTTTGATTTGACCTACATTGACAGGGATCAGTGACTATATATATATCTATGGCATCCCTGAGCAAAGTTGCAAACTTTCCATAATCTAAAAAAACAAGGGAAGCTCTGAGAAATATCAAGAATATTATTGTTTTCTATTAAGATAAGGTTAAAAAGAGAAACTGCTGTGAGTCATTATGCAACTACACATTTTGTACTTGATTTATATCTCTATAAGACATATGGTAGAAGCTGTTAGTTTAGCATCAAGGGGGTCTAAATGAATGCATCCAAAATGTTTAAGCGGCATAACAGATGATCCGCGAGCCCTCCTAGGATGATAGATAGTCACCTTTTAAGGTGTACTGAGTCTGAAATGAAGCAGATGGTTTTGCATGTTGTGATGTTGACGTTGATGGTGCGGTAATGTAAATGACAACATAATTGCTTTGAAATAAAGGAAGTGCTGGCTGTTCATGCCAACGACAAAGTTTCTCAGCAGATTAATGAAGCTGTGTGGGACGCAATAGTCTGCTGTATGAGTTCAGATATTGTTTGTCTAGTCCGTTTCAAAGAAAAATTGCACACCCTATTCAGCCTCACATGTTTTACACATCTTTCATTGGTTTGTGCTTTGAAGTATCCATGCGGTACGAAAGAGTTTAAACTATGGCTTATGTTGTTTTAAAGGAATTTAAGTCCTTTTGAACAGCATGGCTGCCAGCTCTCTCGCAACGAGCATGAGACACATGCATTTGACTGCCTTCACACGCTCTCACGCCACACCTCAGATTTCTCACGCCTGAAAAACAAACAAACAACAACAAAAAAACCAAAAACAATTAAAAGTCAGTTTGTCATTGCAACACCTGTAGGACCCAGAGGACACTGATACAGAGAGCCTCTGGGTTGAAATGACAACCTGAAAAGGTAATGATAAATGGTAGATTATTCTTGTAGCACCATTAGTGTATATATTCATATACGAGTACATATGAAGCATCATACATATAAGATACATGTTTTACCAGAATTTTGTCTCTATGTCAACCTATACTTACGTGTCAAATGAGAAAAAAAGAGAAAAAAAAACACTTGAAAGCATATTTCCGTTTTATTCTGTGTCATTTTTCACAGGTGACAGGAGTAAACCAGTTCCAGACAGTCATAATAGCTGACCAAAACTAAGACTAAAACTGAAACTACCAGTGAAAAAATAGTTTTAATTGACATTAACTGACTTAATCTCATATTTATTCTTAATAAAAGCAAAAACTAAATACAGAAAAACAAAATAAAATTAACAATGTGAAACTGACTTTATTCAACTGTCCTCAAAGTTGGTCCAGGAAGTTGGTCCAAGAAATGTACCAAAATGCAGGGGAACACATGAGAAATCAGATAAATTCCAGTGTTTCCACACACCACAGCCCTGTCTCGTATGGCTTTGTGCATGGCAAAGTTTTAGTTGCCTGACTATATCTCACTCCAAGGTTTTTAGAAAAGTTGGCAGCCCTGTTGAACAGTCAAAATGGTTGTTTCTCAATAGCAAGTGCCACAAGTTTGAACTTGTGTATTTGGTATTTCATACTTGGTAATTATAACTTGGGGGAACATACTTTGGAGGATGGGAAGATACAGTTTGGCCTTTGTGCTACTTGATGACATCATAGCCCAGGTAGCAAGCCCACACATCTTTGAATACGTGTAAGTAATTTTTTTCAGAAAGGCTCTGTCTTGATTAGTCCACCACAAATTTGAAGTAAGAAAACTATCTACATGCATCTTAAAACTAACGCAAACACAATGGTCGTATTTTGAAGTTGTAACTAACCCAGCTGTCTCCTTCACTATTACTGCTGCTCACTAATGTGAAATGCATTCTGGGATACTTTAATGTCTCCAGTGGATGCATCCTTAATAGGATAAGAAGTGCAAGAGGACTTTTCTTCTTTTGACTGCATTTGTCTAGATGCTGGGACAATACTTTAGCTGCAACTTATGACATTTCACATGTCTGCAAACACATGCAGGAAAAAAGAAAGCATATTGAGAAACACCTATTTTTTCCTCACCTGCTGTGTTCCAGCCTGGCAGTTAAATGGGTTTTCTGATATAGCAGTCATAATGAAGTGAGATGATACAACAACAGGTAATTATGGTCTGCCATGTGTATGCACAGATTGTTAGTGTCTTCACACTTTGATTGTGAAATGAGAGATTATTGTATTAAGATGAACTTGCTGAGATCTTCACTTGTTAGCCTCTTTTTCTTTCTTTCTTTCTTTTTCATTCACAGTTGTCACAAAGTCCCTGAAGTGTTTGCGGTCAAAAGCCTTTAAGGCCACAGTGTGTGTGGCATTGGTCACCAGGGATAAAAATGAATTCCACAGGAACCAATTAGAAGGAGTTACTGTTGCATGGCACAAGATAAAAGACTTATGGGATTGCCAGTCACCTCCTGACAAACCATGTGCAATCTTGTAGCAATGTTTGGTAATATGGATTTCTTCTGGAATCTGATGATTTAATAATAAAAAAAAAGGTTACCTATAAGGTAACTATTGGTCTTATTCTTTCATGTTTCTTTAAATTATATATTCTCACATTCATCAGAATTAAGAAAGAAGTATCAGACAGTGAGGTAGACTAAAAGTCATGCAGCCTCAAGCACATTGGAGTTTTGACTGGGCAGAATAAGATCTTTTAAGAAGTAGATTTAGACTTTATTAAATTAAAATCTTTTTCTTCCCATAATTTTGACATCATACAACAAACAGGTTGATCAATCAAAGAAATAGTTAAGATAGCAGTCCATAGCACTAAAATGAAGTCAAGAGGGAATGTAAGAAAGAGTACAGAGGCAATGAATGAATTAACTTGTGTTGGAGGTCTTGAGTGATCTCTAGGCCCCTCTGACTCTGGAGGCTGGACCTTAAACCAGGGAGGAGCATTCCATTTGGATGCTGTGCTATGACCTCCTCACCCCACAGGCTTTATTTCCAGGGAAGCATTCAAGGCTAAGCATCAACGGACTCACTTAGCTCCATGAAGCACGCCTCTGCCGTTAGAACATGCTCCCCGGACCCCAGACTCGTAACTCATTTCTGTAACATGTGCATTACAAACGCTTAAGATCACATAAATGCACTGACGTGGGCATGTGCTCAGGCTCATGGTTAAAGACAGTACACACTGTACTCTGGCCTGCTGCTGTGTGTGTGAAACAGCGAAGGCGCAGTATGCACTCCATCAACGAATGAACATGTCAGTGACACCTTTATTTCTTCACCAAAACATCTAATTTACTTCTATTCATGAGAGACGGAGTAGCAATCTTGCAATCCATATGAAGAGATGCCTCGAACAACCTTATTTCTGCCTGTGTCAGAAGATGAGATGTTTATTTTACTGTCACATATAGGGAATTTGTGTCAGTTGTCCAGATGCAGTCTTTAATCATTTTTTTTTTCCTTTTATGAATGCATCTCCACTTTTTCCTCCTTCGCAGAAGTAGTTTCACATCGTCAGTTGGTAAAACGTAAGGCGGACCATTTCATTGCCTCAGCGTGAAAAGATGAAACATGATGCTTGTAGCGTAATAGCCCACTCCATTTTCCAGCATGGGCATTATTTGTGAGTGGGAAGACAGTTTTAGAGGGTTGGCTGGCTGATGGCTGGTTGGATGAGCCGGTGATATGTGCTTATGTCTGACAGTGACAGCTTGTGATAGCATTCCTCCCATCCTCTGCAATGAATAGATGAGACAAGGATGAAGGCCACAGTGTCACTGCTACAGGTTGTTCATGTGTTACTTTACATCTTGTTTATTGACGATCATAGCGGAGTACAGAAACACTGATGCACAATTTAGGGCCAGTTTAAGACATCTGTAGTGTAACATATTCTGTGATGACAGTTTACATTACAAAAAGTTTCTTCAAATGGAAAGAAAACCAAAAATTGTGATTTACATTTAACTTCAGAGAATATTAAAGTAAATTAGTACATACTCAAGCGAGGGATGAATGACTCAACTCTAGTTGTGAAGCTAAAAAATGCAGACAGAATCTATATATCTTCTTTCAAAGTTGTGGAAAATCTCCAATGAGGGTTTTTTTTTTTTGTTTGTATTTTTTTTAACTCAATTTTGGCTCCTAATGATTTATGCATATCATAGCAGATTTAATAAGTGAAAGATCATTTCCATATTTGTATGAAGCATGGAACAAGATTATACGATACATAAAATATACATGATTTTTTTGTTATTAAAGTTCTTTAATTGAAATGATTCTTTTTCATAATTAAAGCCACTTTGTTGGCATAAAGATAAAAAAATAGCATCCCCAGTAAAAAAATCAAATCTGTATTTTAAAGGTTTTAACAGAGAGGTTTATGTATAAATCTCTGAGAATGTATTTTCATTTTGTCTGCAGAATGACAGAACTGTGTGATTTAATCAGATACTAGAAATCCTGTAATGAAACAAATTTGGAACTTCGCTATTACTGTATCATTTTTATATAAGAAACTCCTCGTGAAGCCTGCAGGACAAAGAAAGTATTGTCTTATTGTACTTAAATCACACACACACACATATATACATATATATATATATATGTATATTATATTCTCATGCATCTTCAGATTTAAATGTGGTCTAAAAGCTGCTGATGAGGAC
>JBAMYA010000018.1:7688937-7711141 GCA_037176975.1 Arrhamphus sclerolepis
ATCTATCTATCTATCTATCTATCTATCTATCTATCTATCTATCTATCTATCTATCTATCTATCTATTTATTTATTTAAGATATTCATCAGGCCCCAACATTTTCTTGTTTTTAGGGAAGGTAACAAAGATTCTGGTGACAGAGCCTGGAAAAAAATACAATTCTCAGATGAGAACTTATTTTCAACTGTTCTTCTATGTCACATTTTTTCTATGATTCTTTTTTCTTTAGAAATATAATAGAAATGACATATGGCCATTCCTTATCTTATTCTGGGTTCTCACTGTACAATTTCTTTCAGTCTTATAAGATTAATTCAAGTTTCATTGCACAATGTGAAATCGGTAGATAATTCATTTACAGCAAGTTACACTGTGCGACTGTACATACGCTGAATCGTGGCTATGACAGAAATAAATCTGAGTGCATTTCAAACTCTAAACGCAGCGTCATTGGATCACTGCATCAATAGCGGTTGCTGCTAATGTGCCCGTGAAGACGGTTCTATCTATCATCTTTGCCCCTTTCTCATTGCGAGATCTACGACCACTGTTTTTGAGCTACAGTGGCCAATTTTTCCCGCAATTGCACATCTTTCATCTGAGGAGGCCGAAGTTATACATTATGACTTGGCATTAGACAACAATGAATACCGAAGTATAATACATTTAGAGTAACAATGAAATTAACATTATATTACGAAGGTTTCTCATTCTTGACCATTTTGCAAGAGATTATCATTATATAACTTAGCTGTTTCTAAATTGTGTTAATTCATTAAAAAGTTATTCAATGTATTCATTATTTTTCTTTAAGTGCTGCTAATGCAAACCTCAGGTCATCAGTGCACTCCTCAAGGTTGAAAAAAATTCCACCATCCTGCGTTTAATGATGTACAGTATGTGCACCTGTATGCAAGTCGAACTTCTGCCACACAATTTCCTCTTTACAGTGAAGACCTGTGTGTCTTTGATGTGTGAAGCAGAGAGCTCTTACACCCCAGAACATGGTCACAGGATTGCTGTGCAGGAGCTGCATTTCATGCTGCAGTGGCAGGTGGGTGTCAGCCCCCTAATTATGATGCAGTGGAGGGATAACTGCCTTCTCTTAGCTCAGCGTGCCACCATGACAACCTGAAAAGTGGACAGAAAAACACAAAAATGTATGTGTTACAAGTCAAATGCAAAGACAAAATGGTTTGTTCTATTATCTGTACTGACCTTTGAAGTGACCAGGAAGGGGGGGAGGAGATCCTTCCAAGACTTAGTATCTGTGTATGAGAGGATGCATAGAGCACCCAGTTCTCAGTCTGGATATATGAGCATGTAAAAAATAAGGGCCCATGCACCTGTACATTGAATAGAGAGAGAGGCAGCTGCATTGAAGGTAAACATATTACATCACAGAGGGTGTGGGAAACATACTGCACCCATCAGTGGAAAGTATACAGAATATAGGAGCTCATTACTGATGTAATGAGGGAAAGTTTAAAGCTATTTAATGAGTTTTATGCCCAGCTTGTCCTTAATAGTACAAAGGCCCTGCTTGTTTTTTCTTCTTCTTTTCTCTCAGGCATCTGATCCATTCCTAATTGCTTGTGGGTCTATGCAGATCCACAAGCTTATTAAACACTTGCTATTTTTTTTTCATTTAAAAAAACCTAACAATATATTCAGTGCTGACAGCAGCATGAAGAAATACTCAGTTAATTTCAAATATATTCTACTTTTCATGTCAAAGCCTTGTCTATTATTTTAACCCCCCTCCTCGGTTACCTCAGCCTCCTCAGCTCATGTTCTTTCTATTTTCTCGTGGATGTCTCTAATCTTACCAAGTCGTGACTGGGAATAATTTGAATAATCCCTTAATTTTCAGCATCTGTTGAGCTCTAATGGCTCTCTCATTAATTAGCGTCTGCATGCTGGAGTAAGTGAAGGAGGCGAAATGGAGATGGAGACATGGGGCCACTGTGTGGGGTGGGAGTGCAGGGGGTGGGGGTCCTGCAGTGGCTGGAGCAAAGGCCTTGAGAACCGAGGGGGTCTGGAGCCATACAGGAGGCTTGAGGTAGTACAGGAGGAAGGGGTGTGGCGGAGGGAGAGTGCAGGACAGCAGACGGGCCTCCAGCTTTGTCTCCGAGGATGACTGGGTGGGTGAGGGGGGTGTGGGGAAAAAAACAAACTAGACAATGAGAAATGGCTGTCCCCATTGTACTGTCTTTGTGCAATTTGTGATTAAATCTACTTACCTCGGGGTCTTGCAAATTGATAATGCAGCCTAAGTGCCAACTATCTGTTTACACTGTACAATTACAGTGTTTATGTGTTTGTCCCACTTTCAGCAGCCAGTGTAGTAATGTCTGTCGAGTATAGAAAACCCTAAGTTTCACCCTGTATAAGTGATACTGAGTAACAAAGCAAGAAATTAAAAAAAGAAAAAAAAAACCTAACCCTAATCATTTATCAAAATTATAATAATGCTAAGTCATTTTGGTTACACAGGCCCTCTGTAAGAAGCTAACGTAATCATTGTGACAAAACTTCATAGCAAAAAGACTCCTGTTGTGAATCTGTGCTTTCAGCATTCCATCATCGCCATGTTGGTTTTTTGGACAAAGTCAGTTATTTTCAGCAGAAAGTTCAGCCCATTTAACATGAGTTTTATATTTGCCCAACCATCATGTTTGTCACTAACCTCCACAGATAAATTAAGGATTTTTGGAAGTAGCTCTTCCAGCACAGAGTCCCAATAGCTGCTATTAATTTTTTGCACACAAACTCCTACTGACTGCTGGTCCAATCACTAGTCATTCACACCACTAGAAACTGTAATGCTGGCAGGTTTGGTGTAACACAAGCAGAAAAGACTAAATTAAACTGTAACGTGAGAGGGAATATGCGTGTTTATATCCAAGTATTCAAAAAGCCCTGTATTAACCAGAACCAGAGGAAGTGATAAAGCAAGCCTGTGCAACTACATTATTTCCAGTTTTATCCATCTGCATTTGTCAATCCACATTAGACCATTACACTTGTGTTAACAAAATAAAGTAGGATCTGCAATGGTTCAATTTTTTGAACCATTGCAGATCCTGCTTAAAAGATTTTGAAGGGTTGAATATGCCAATTTAGTATTAATGCCAGGCTGAATGTTGACAAAACATTTATATTTTAAAAGGAAAATGTCCTAAAGTCAAGGTAGCCTAAGAAGATTCGACAATTACCGGGTGGATTAAGATAAAATTTTGCTCAAACATTTTGTTACTTTGAACATCTGACGTTTCTTTAGCACCATCATGAGGTTTTTCTCATCACAAAGATATACAAACAGTAAAATGCAAAACTGGGCTGCCAGAAATAACTATAAGGTTCTGCTTTATAAATCTTATTGCAGGTATATTGGCATAGGTGCCTTTACCATTAACGATTAGTTGGTTTGCTTCCTGAGTCTCTTGTGCATATGAACATCTGCCACTTGGGCTCATGTGGCAGATGTTCGGGTAAATTGATGCTCTTGCTCATACAGGCTGTGACACAGGAGGGTGTCATGGTGACAAAGCATTAAAGGAAGGGAATGAGTGTGTGTCAGAGGAAGACAACCCATGTATGTGTGTAGCCCATCCTTCCGTAGGTGATAACCACAAACCAGCAGATGGATCACAGCAGTGTCCAAGCCTGGGTGCATGGCTGTGGAAGGAGGGGGCTTGATGAGGCAGAGAGCCAATAACATATCACATCTGCATTAAATTTGCCATCCTGGGGGTCCCTGTCACGGCACTATTCCAGGGATGCCTATTTAAAGCTTGCTGAAGTGTGGGCTCTCCACACTGGAATTGCACCAAATACTGTCTCCATTATTTATGGGCCTCATCTCTATTTTACTAGTTTACCAGGGTGGGGGTGGGGTGGGCGCAGCAGTCATCAATGCTGCTAGAACACCACGTGCTTAATGATGTCACATGCCTGAGAGGACTTCTGGGAGTGAGGTGGGAGGGTGTTATGAGCAGGGGGAGAGGTGCCTGGAGGCAGAGGGAAGGGAGGGCAATGACATTATAACATGAGGGCTCACTTGAGCTCTCCACGGTAGCTGCAGGTTTGAACGGTGCTGCAGTACATCAGTCCCTCTGCTGTCATCATTACCCCTGTCATATTGATGACATGGAATGTCATGGGAAAGACATAGCCACAAGTCTATAAAAAATGTGAAAGTGTTGTAATCTGATTGGGTGATTTTGCCACTGTATTAGGCACAGTGCAAAAACTGACAAATGGTCCTGTTTTAAAAACATAGATCTCATTTAAGAATTCTAGCCAAGCATTTTTTTCTTAACCATTGGCAGTTTTTTGTTTTTGCTTAATATAAGACGTTTTGACTAGAAGACTGAAACCCTACATTCCTAAAGTCAAAATGTCTTATGTTAAGGAAAAAGAAAGAAAATCTGCCAATGGTGTAAGAAAAAAATGCTTGGCTAGAATTCTTAAATGAGATATATGCCTTTAAAACAAGACCATTTGTCTTGAAACAAGTATTTTTTTTACTGTCTTAGAAATCAGTTTTTGCAGTGCATTGTCAAAGAAAAAGCAGCATTGGCTTTTAATCAGTGTTTGGTGGAGTCTGAGTTTTAAAGATATGGATCATTACGTTGTGCCATTAGGTTAAAAAAAAGCTATTCACAGAGGGCTCATTGAAATTCAAATTTCTTTATTATTATTTCTAGACTTGAGTTGCTTGTATGTTTAAGCCTATAAATCCAGTAGCTTTAGGTTCTGTTGTACGTGGCCTGTGGAGCGGATTGAAAGATGGGAAAATTCATCAATACATAGTGCCCTTTACTTTTTCACAGGCTTGCAAATCTGATATAATGATTGCGTATCTGTACTAGCATTTATACTGCATCCTTTGTGTGTCTTTATGTAGTTCCAGGATGAGCAGGTGAAACTTCGACCTTTCAGACTAATTTTCATGCTAATTTCTGCCTGATTCTGACTTCTTTTGGAGCTACTTGATGCTGTATTGTGGAAGACGCAGCAGGACAGTGCCTCTCACTTTTGACAAGATCTGATTTACAGCGCAGCTACTTCACATTTCCTGTCTGCGACCCTGCCTCATATTATTCCCTTAATCATTCTTCTTTTGTTGTTGTCACTGAGAAACTGTCTAACATATGTTGAAGGAGCAATCTCCTCCCCATGCACTTGTGTATGGAAATCTTTTTAGTATGCACAGCATCTATTCTCTCCCCTTTTGCAGCAATTAGACCTGCTTCATTTAGGCCAGCGGCATCATGCTGGTAGTGGACACTCTTTAATCATGTGTGAGTGTCTGTCAACACTCAGCAAAGGAAGATTGAAAAACAATGGCTTAACAGGTCTGTTGGGGGCGGGTGGTGGAATGAGTGAGAACCCCTCATTGCCTCATGCAGTGGTGTGGTGAGTCGATATGGTTGTGTGTTTCTGTCAAAAGCCACTCTTTGCATCTGTTTAGATATTGTTGCTGAGCTAGTTTGTGTTACACTGACTCCACAACCTTGAACAATAAAGGTCATAAATACAATGCAAATTACAGTAGTGCAGACATTTAACATGTTTGACTGCTGTAGCACACATGCGTGTATGTTTCCCCATTGTGATTTTGAAAATTTTGTCAGATATCTTTTTTTTTTTTTTTTTTTTCAGAATTTCCAAGGGGTGTGGGCCTCTCACAGAATTAATGTTTAATGCATGAGGGCCAAGGTTGGGGCCTTTTAGGGGGTTCTGTCAGCAGACATACACAACAGCCAGATCAGTGGACACCATGACTACTTGGCATGGATGCACAATACAGCTCCTTCAGGCACTGGTCCTCTTTTGTTCTTCATCATTCAAGTTCCCAAGTATTCCCAGTATGCATGGATGGTACAGTACATACAGCAGTGTACACGCATGCATGTGTCTCAATTTGAGATTGTATTCCAACATTGGATGCTTCCTGGATCCCAACAGCCAGTCTCGCTTCTTTGTTTTCCAAACGTTGTGGTCTGAAGGATCTTTGGCTGTTTCTCCGTAGCAAATCATTCATCATCAGGGTCTTTATGGCTTTAATTCAGTGCTGTATGCTGCCAATAATTCCCTCAAGCAAAAGATTACAGCAGGTGAAATTATTATTTCTTTGAAAAACAATGCATATTTGACATTAAATTTATATTCACAATCTCTTAAAGATTTAGTACGATTTTCATATTTTGTGATCCCAATTCACAGAGATAGTCTATGCATCACAGTAAAATTG
This sequence comes from Arrhamphus sclerolepis, assembly GCA_037176975.1. Lineage (NCBI taxonomy): Eukaryota > Metazoa > Chordata > Actinopteri > Beloniformes > Hemiramphidae > Arrhamphus > Arrhamphus sclerolepis. The sequence goes on from JBAMYA010000018.1 coordinate 7,695,201, forward strand.
TACTTTAAATGTTATGAGTGAAATATTGTGGTTTCCAGTTCAAAATATTGCACTGGGGCCCTTGAGACACTTCAGCTGAAAATTCTTAGTAAGCTGTACAACTACTGGGGAGTAATTTCATATTAGATGCAAAACTGTCAGTCTGATCTTATCTTGAGGCAAAATATTACATATGTGTTATCTCTTCTCTCAAGAAATCATGGCTATAGCTGCTAACATTGCAAGAATAATGAACAGTTATCCCAGAGGAGCCATCCTTTCACTCTCACAGTTACTGGTAAACTGGAATGAAAAGCTTATAGCACTCAGTCTCTTGCTCTCTGGAGCTAACTACCAGTTTGGGTTGAGGGGGCAGATCTAAAAGAGTTAGATTTTTTTGATTGTAGCTCTTGTTATGTTTGCTTTAGGTTTCTGCTGCTGGGGAGCCTCCTTCTCAAGCACCCCCCTTCAGTTCTCTTCCACTCTATTTGCAACATGTCCCATATTGTGCTCTCTCACTTGTAGTTTATATATTTTTTTCTTTCTCTTTTTCATCCCTTTTGTACAAGAATCTCTAGCTCTGTAGCTGCTGTTTCTGTCACCTTCATTCTGCATATGCTTACACATACCTTGTGACCTTTAACAGGCAACACTGATTGAAAAATGACTCTAAACTACTACTAAGAAACAGCAGACATATTAGAGTGACTTAACAATGTACCAAACCATTTCTGTTTCATCACAAGTTTTAATGTAATTTATTATATTTTATAAATTAAGTGTAATAATGGTCGAAGAAGAAGAAGACGTGACGCTAATGACTGAAAATAAAATCAGTTAGATGAGTGGTTAAAAACATAAGGCGATATTATTGTCATGTTCTTCTGTAATGTACATCTTACTACAGATGAGTTGTCCTTTGCTCATGAAGACAGACAGTCCCACCCCTTCTAGTGTTGTGAGCTGTTCCCATTTTAACATTTTTAGACGTGTCCAAATAGATTTAGACTCAGTGGCTTTCACTTTCTATTGGAAAAAGCTATAATTCTAAGCGTTTTGCTTCTTTTAAAAGGGAGGTGTTCCTCCTCACTGTAACCAAGTGCTGCTTACAAGGGAATAGTTGGGTTGCTTTCTGTAATATCAGAAGGTCCTGATCCTAGTATGTAAATTGTCCAGAGATGGACAATTTACATACATGGATATTATTTGGTGCTGTATGAATAAAATTGAATTGAATTAACTTTCATTACAGCTCCATAGATCCATCCAGAGATCTAAGGTCAAGTCGTGTTGGAGAATGCTGCTCTTGTGATTAAGCTCTGAAACAGAATAAGTTCAGGCCTAGGCTTTGCTGCATTGCTGCAGTCATGCTGCTCTAAAGTACTTCCACTTTATATGAAGTGTTTGTCTCACTCTGCAGCACATTCTCATTTCCAGCTAGTCAAAAACTGATGCTTGGTCAGAAGCTCTTTCCCTCAATTTTCAATGCACTGAGTACACATTCATCATTCCTGTTTGATGCACAGGGAACTGCTCTGGAGCTGAACATAGCCTGTCGTCCTCCTGCAACAGTTACTGACACACCATGCTGAACTAAAACTGTATGTCAACAGGAAAACGTCATTCTACAGTGTTTGATTATCAGCAGCTAATGTACCCTGCATAAGGGGGGGTGAAGGGGAAGAGGTGGGCTTCTAGGGCATTCGTGTTTGAGACCAGCATTAAGACTGTTGTTTTCCACTCATCTCTTACGGATTAAAAGTACTTCATTGATGTACTTCATTGGTCCTCTATCCACTGGACAGCACAGTGGTTGGTTGTAGCTCTGGAGTGGTCACTTTTAAATTTGAGATGTTTTAAATCCATCTTTTTTAGTCTACAGATCAAAGCATCAATGGATAAGGTCGTGAGCCTCAGATTGTCTCCCACTGTGCTTCCTAGCTTGTATCAAAGCATCTTCTGAATAAATAAAATGTGTTGTAAATGTAAATGCCAATAGAAACCAAGGCATGTATCCAGGAAAATGAGACAAAAACAAGCTCATAATGTGAAAGATCCCCGCAAAGTTAAAGACTCATATTTGCAGTGATTGGTCTTGTTAGCAACATACACACTGTAAGCAAACATGCAGCTCCCCACTTTCCAACAACAAAATGACACCCTCTAAGTTCTGAAAAATCGATCCTTTTCCTTCTTTTGCTTTGACTGCTGAACAGTGTGCTGAATCCAGCAGTGAACATCGAGCATATGGTGTGGTGTCTGAAAGGACCAGCATACCCTGCATGTTAAAAATGGACTCAGCAGGTTCCTGCTCAACTGTCAATACGTGACAGGACTGAGAAAATGGGGTGATCTGCTTTGGTTCCATAATTACAAGCTTTTTATATTAAGTGGTTCAGAACTCTGTACAACAGTAGAGAACTAATATGAATTAAACATAATGACAAAAGAGTCAATTCAGAGGAGCAGTCAAATTGACAAAGAGTATAAACCCATTATTTGAATTGTAAAATAAAGCAAAAGAAATTAAGGTGCTCAGAGTGGTGACAGAACACAGCCACTGGTTGTCTGTGTTGCTTACTCCTCACTTTTCCTGCAAATAAGAATGAATATAGGCTGCATGTTGGAGCAAAAGGTTATCAAATAATAAGGGGCCCTGAACCCTCATGTTATACTACAGTAACAGTGTTCAGATAAGTCCTCCTTCGTCCGAGCTAATTATGGTTGACATTTAAAAGAGGACACTCCTGTTGAAGAAGGTGGAAGAGCTGAGGAAGAAGAGGGCCTCTCTAATTGAGTTTGTTGCTAGCCCCACCTCTTATTATGCCTTTGTTCTGCAGGGAATAGATATGTGAAGTGCAGCTGAATGAGGCTCTCCGTGGGTATGTAATACTGGTGTTGCAAGATGACAGTGTGTGTTCCTATGTGGATGCTGTCTCTTTATTAAACTGCAGTTTAAAAAGAAATGAAGTCTGACCTACAAACTAAATATTTCAGGAAATCCATATGTCTGTCCCTGAGCTTTACGTAGAGAACACTGTCTGCATCTGAACACCAAGGTGAATGTATAATTCCTCTGTGCGACTCATGTCTCGTTTTGCAATTTAGAGATATGGAGTGGTATAACAGAAATGACAGATTTCCTGTTTAAAATAGAATAAATCCAATATGAATAATGTATATACAGTGGTTTTCTTTGTCAGAAATATTCACAGAATCTTTCTAAGTGGGCTTTGAGAAAGTCTCAGTTGTTGTTACTTCTTCATGAAACCCCAGACTGACTAATGTTGGGATCAGTAGCTGTGGTGGCCACGCCATCTGTTGCTGGACTCCCTGTTCTGTCCTGTATGTAACAGTGCTGCAGATTGTGATGTTCCGATCTAATAACAACCCCCTCCTGTCCCTCTCACTACAGCTATGGCAGATTTCCATGTTCAACCCGAGTCGGTGCACGTTGAGGAGTCTGGTGTGGCTCGATTCCAGTGTCAGATCCATGGCCTACCAGAGCCTGTTATCAGCTGGGAAAAAGACAGGCACCCAGTGGACACCAAGGATGAGAGGTTGGACCACATATATGCATGGGCTGATACTTCTTTTGAAAGGGTAGCACTTTTTGTGCCTCACCGTTTCCCTTCTTTTGAAGGTACACACTGCTGCCCACAGGGGTTCTCCAGATCACAGGAGTGCATGAGGAGGACAGCGGAAAGTTTTGCTGTGTGGCCCATAACAGTGCAGGAGTCAAACACAGTACTGAGGCTCTCCTTACTGTTTCAGGTTGTTGTTTTTAATGGATTTCTCTTAAACGTACAGCGATGTGCAGTATATCTTTGTATTGTTGCTGTACAAACCCCTAATTAAGTATGAAGGTAGATTTGTGTCTTTATTATTCAATCAAAAAAAGGCCTCTTCAATCAAAAAATATATTTTCAATAATAAAAACCTTTGCTTCAATCAAAAAAGTCCTTTTCAGTCAAAAATTTTGTGTTTGAATGCAAAAGAAATATTTGAAGGCTGTTTTTAATTTGATTGAAAATACTTTTTTTGATTGAAGTAATCTTTTTTGTGTTTGGGCCATATTATGAGTAGGACATTTGTTTTGCTTCAATCAAAAAAGCAATATCTTCAATCAAAGAAAAAAACTGTTCAAATGCAAAATTAAAATTGAAAAGAATTTTTTTCTTTTTTTTTTTTTTTTGAAGTGAAAAAAGTTTTGAAGTCTTTTTTTTTTTTTTTTTACACAAACATCCCGCGGTGGGCGGATGCTTTCCCATTGGTCAGACATGTTTGAGTAACAAGTGTCTCCACCAACGACGTCTTTCTGACAAGCAAGTCATGGCTGCCAGCGAGCCGAGGTGTAGTGGTGGAGGAGGAGCTCCAGAAACCTACATCACTTACATCATCGCGTCCATGTACACACTTCTTTGTCAGAGATCACCCCACGTTGGGGTCCATTGTTTCGATACTTGGTCAACCCCCGTCCTGGGTGGACCTCTGGAGATCGCTGGCACACCCGGGGAAGCCCCCAAGACAGCGGCAGCACCGTTGCCGCCTCCGGACGCCCACGTCGTGCTTAGTTTGGTTATTTTTGCCCCACTAAAGTCATGATGTGTGTACATCAGGGGCCTCCAACTGATCCGTGAAGGAGCTGGTGTGGATGCAGGTTTTTGTTCCAACCATGCAGCACCACAGCTGACTTGTTTCATTCAGTCAGCTGAACTGTCTTCATGCACATGGTGGCTGCCTCACGACACGGGCGTCCGCGAAGGGCGGAAAAGGTGCTCAAATAATTTTTTCAAACACAAATATTTTGATTGAAAATATTTATTTTTTTATTGAAGCGAAGGTTTTTATTATTGAAAATATATTTTTTGATTGAAGCAACCTTTTTCTTTGATTGAATAATAAAGACACAAATCTACCTTCTTAATTAAGTTAGCTAACTTGGCCATAAATCTTTGCTCAGTGACTGATCTTTTCTTCTCTCCATCACTGCTCAAATGTAGACATTGTATTCCCCTCTGTTTATCTACCAAAAATCTTCTCAAGCCTTCCCTATTGTTCTTTTGCCTGATCTAAGAGATACAGTATATCGAGCTGTTGTGTTCTAGAGAAAGCCAATTAAAGGATGCCATCCATCATGTTCCTTCCCAGCTGAAATTCCCATCTTCGCTTCTTTTCAGGCTCTCAGTCATCTGTTTACAAAGAGCCTATGATCCTGGTTGGGCCAGAAAACCTAACCCTCACTGTTCACCAGACTGCCATCTTGGAATGTGTTGCTACTGGATACCCCCGGCCCATTGTATCTTGGAGCAGACTAGGTGAGAAAAGAAATCTGATTTGTGCCAAGAATAAGTCCCAAAAGCTCCATACAAAGTTTGCAAAACAGTTAAACATTTTATGCATGTGTTTTTGAGTAATTATGTGTCATAGAGCAAAAGTACAGTCCCACAGAGCATTTGTGCCTCCAAAATCTGACACCTGTGTGGTTGGTTTTCTTTGCAGCTCAGTTTTGACATGTTCAGCAGTGTGTACACATAATATATTTTACACAGTTAATCTATTGTATAAACATACGGAAATGTGAATTAACATTAAGTCTTAAGGCTAAACATAATGCCTTACTCTGTGCTGATGAATGCATACTTCATGTGCTCATGAAGTTGAACATCTTTCGAAGCACTGGAGAACATCTGAGTAATTGCTTTTAGGCGCTGACACAGATAAGATTAGTTTCTCCTTCCTCCGTGTGTCTTTTTTTTTTCCTTAACTATCACTCAAAGTCTGTCACAAACAATTTTTCAATCTCGTATCCGTTTTCCCTGCCTATTATCCAATCTGATTTGCTGTTCCAAATGTAAATTGTGGCCCCTCCCAAGCAGTTGGGCATAATCAGATTGAGGGTATTGCCTTACACAACGTTGCCAGAATGAAATGCTAACACGATAGGATTTGTTTGTATTAGATTACGGCAGGGAGGCTGGGATAAGCTGCATAATGAATCTTATAGTTTCACATCAGTCACTCCTTAATGCCAGAGTGAGTTTGTTGCTATTTACTGAAGAGCACCACAGCTTGTACTTGTTCTTTTACGATGTTAAATTAATTAGTGGCTGGCAGGGAGAAACTGCAATGGAAGCAAGAGAGAAAGAACAGAATAATTATGGTATCAAAAGGAGAGAAAAGAGCAAAAGTGCATTCACTGAGACAACAGACCACTGGACTGTTACTTCTTAATACAGTTAGTTGCCGAATTGAAGAAGTACTAATAAAACATCATAATGAACGGGGTGGCTGGAGTAGTGGGTAGAGTTGTTTTCGCTCCAAAATCCCAGTGTCCCAGTGATCCTGGGCTGGACACTGAGCTACAGATTTCCACCATTGTGCCACTTTCTCCTAATGCCAGACCCAAGCCTGGATAAATGTGGAAGGTTTTGTAGAAAGGGCATCTAAATTAAACCCGGTGACAAATCAGCTAGTGGAACGTCAATGTGGCGACCACTACAAAGGGAAAAGGCAAAAGAAATTGCAATGGCAATGGCAAAATAAAACCGTTTAGTAGGCAAGTGGGAGGGGTATGTTTGATTTTAACTGCATGCCATGATCAGTTAGACATATTGCTCCCATTACTGTAAAATCACATGTTGTCTAAACAAAGATGCAACAGCAGATTAAGACTTAAGAGCTTTTATCAATGTTTACTTTAACTGACTGGCTGTCAGTGAAGATTTAAAAAAAAATATAGATTTTTCTGATCAAATGAAGTGAAAGGTTAGCTGAAGCAATAATAGGACCAAAGGCAGCATTTTCTTTCTGTCTTCTTTTAATGAAAAGGGGTACAGGGGACTTTGTATGTCCTGCGATGAATGATTTATGTAGTTATAGTAAGTAAGTAAATAATTGTAATTTAAAAAGCACATTTAAAACAGTAAAACTGACCAAAGTGCTGTACAGTGAGTAATAAATAAAAGACAGCAAGAAAAGAGCAATTAATACATGATACGAACAATACATAAAACAATGATAATACATAAAAGCGCTAAGAGGCAAAGGCCAATGAGTAAAAATGAGTTTTCAATCGGGATTTAAAAGTGGCAACAGAGGGTGCCAATCTGATTTCTGGGGCCAGACCATTCCAGAGCCGTGGAGCTGCAACAGCAAAGGCCCTGTCACCTTTGTGTTTGAGGCGGGACCGGGGAACATGGAGGAGGCCTTGGTCCATAGACGGGAGGGACCTGGGAGCCGAGTGCTTTTGAAGGATGTCTGATATATACATTGGAGCCTGACCATGTAGTGCCTTAAAAATCAAAAGCAGTATTTTAAATTGAACTCTAAAACAGATGGGGAGCCAGTGCAAGGAGGAAAGGACAGGAGTGATGTGTTCAAGCCTTTTGGTGCCTGTTAAAAGCCTAGCAGCAACATTCTGCATCAACTGTAGTAATCCAGCCGAGATGTTATAAAGGCATGGATGACTGTCTCCAAGTCCTGATCAAACGAGTTATCAAACAAGGTTAAAGAGGAAAGCATTTTGTACTATGTGTTCTGTTACTGTATATATTTGTATATATGTATTATATATATCTCTGTGTGTGTGTGTGTGTGTGTGTGTGTGTATAAATACTCATTACTGACCATCTGGTTTGCACCTCTGACTGGTCTTCCTGCCCCAGAATGTGCCCAGCATGGTGCCCATCTTCCTGGCTCCCTGCTCGGCCTTTTAGCACATCAAATCTTGACCGTACAGGCTTACAGGCTCCAGATGGAAATTATAGATGGGATTACAATGCCCCCTTGGACCTAAAGCTAATATCAGAGGCAGATTGAAGCCATTGTTGGGTTTGACACTGCAGATAGCTGTGAGCTTATCATGTGATTGCAGCATAGGAGAGAGGAGGCAGTTATGGATTGTGTAAGGACAAACAACATTTAGTGCTTTGTTGACAACCATAAACTAAAAAAGAAAAATCAGGGCAAAGCTATCATGGGGAGCTAGGCTAACTGCTACACATGGAAGTGATTTTTTACAATCTAAAAAGACTCAAACCTCATACATTAGTGAAAAGTGAAAAAATCTATGTAACATATATTTTATACCATGCCACTTTTGCACCAGAAGGTTATTTACTTTGTCGCTACACTTTCTTTATTGAAGATCGTCGGTGCTGTGGTGCTATGTCACAAAAGAAGGAAAAAGTAAATAAAGAAAGAAAACTGTGTGATGCAGACTTGGTCTGTGTTACTGCTTCATGCAAAAGCAAAAATCCTAGGAGTAATAATATAAATGATACTCCTACTACTAATACTACTACTGCTAACAATAATAATAATAATGATGATGATGATGATGATGATAAGATTTTGTAGATGTTGAAAATTCACAGATCTACAGTTCTCATTCTGAGTAGCAGTTATCTTGTGGCTCCCCTTTGCAATTTCTCCCTCATTTTCTAAACTGAGAGCAGTGTGACTAATGTCCACTAAAGATAGGGTAATGTCTTCTCTTACTCGTTACTCTTGTCCACATTATACAAGCCTATTTGAAAAAAAAAAACAAAAAAAACAAAACAAAAACAGAAATATCCCTTTAAACAGACCTTCCCTCCCCCACATGTTGCCTTCTCAGCTTCATCACATCATAATTCTGTGCATCACACACTCTGAAAGCTGCATCCTTGAGGGACAGAAATAGCTCTGCTAGTGACTGTGAACTTGCATCATGTTTGATCTTCCTTGCTGGTGATTTCAATTCATTCTAATTTTTCCTATTGTATAAACTCTCTTTCCCTCTCTCTCCCTCGCTCTCTCTCTCTCTCTCTCTCTCTCTCACACACACACACACACACACACACACACACACACACACACACACACACACACACACACACACAAGCAGATACTGTATCCTGTAATCCCCACACAACTTGATTGTGTGCTGGCCATGTGCCCACCTTGTGCTGTCCTATATAAAATCTTTCCGGCCCTTGTCAACTGCTCTCTTTTTCCCTTTTTCCTGATTAGATGGCCGGCCCATTGGAGTGGAGGGAATTCAAGTACTTGGCACGGGGAACCTGATGATCTCAGATGTTGGTGTGCAACACTCAGGGGTCTATGTGTGTGCTGCTAACAAACCAGGGACCCGAGTCCGTAGGACAGCTCAAGGACGTCTGGTGGTCCAAGGTGAGCTCCTGATAAAAGAGATGCGCTTTCATTTTTAAAACATCTGTTGGAGAGATACTCAGAATCGTGTGGGTGGAGCATGATCATCAAAATATCATTGGAGACATCAGTGCCTCATGCTGAAGCAGTTTCTATCAGTGATGAATGAGAGCTTTGCCTCTGCTGCACAAGTGGGTCTTATCTAGGTGCTCTTCAATTTAAATTCCCCCTTCTGAACGAGTGGATGGTGCAGAATTTACTTACTTAAAGTTTAAGCATGATTTTCACCCAAAGGACGATCAAAGCATGTTATATCCTCTCAGATGAATGTCAATCATTCTAAGCAGCAATTACAGGCAGGTTCTGGGGTACCAGATACTATGCAGTGCTGAAGCATGACTTTGAGCCCGCAATAAGATCACAGAAATGTCATTTTAGTAATGGAGGCCACTTCTGTAGGTATTACAAACATTACAACTGTAACAAACATGGCAGACACAAGGGAGGAAAACCAATCACATGGCTGTAATCATATGGTCATGATTCAGTCCCCTCAATAATGCTACCGTGGCACAGCAGAAATATAAATTACTAAATTAATTCATAAGTGTCTTCCCTCAAGCCATTAACAGCAGCTAACAATAGCACAGAGCAAATCAAATCAAAGACGTGACAAAGAAGTCATTCTTCTAAAGTCTTCTGTAAAACCTTTATGTGGTCACTAAAATGCTGTTTAGAGCCCTGCACAGTTCTTATTCATGTTGGCTATTACAAAGAGGCAGGTTATCGAGCAATATATTACATTTATCGCGGCACATGTGATTACATCTTCAATGGCAAATAGGTTCTTAGAAATAACAAAAGGAGAATTTATTTTTTAATTTTCAGGAACTGAGTATAGTGTCCACTGAGAAACCCTGCCAGGTTAGGATGAACTACATACCATGATGACATGAACACCTACAAATACCAGAAATTCTATCAACTTCAAAAATGACGAAGAAGTGGAATTATAGATCACAGTTTTTTGTTTTTGTTTTTTTTAATATTATTATTATTCTGTAGTGGGTTTTTTCTTGTTTTTTGCTAAGAAATAAAATAAAATAAAATGAGCTGGTGATTCACTGAGTAGACGTGTAGAAACTTCATGTCCTCAAATGGAAAACAAAACAAAAACCCTTACATTGTTTTTACAAATTTTCAAAGGCAAGTCATGTTGAAACATTCTTCAGCACTGGAAAGATTCCATCATCTCCACTTTATGAGTAATCTTCACAGTGACTTTAATTATTTTATCATTTCATTTCATACTGTCATGATCTTTATGCTATATACATCAAGGGTTCAGTCTCAAAGGTCAACAACTCTCACTCGCCATAATCACTCACATCTTGAAAACTTTTACACATGAAATGGGTCTGATGCTCCTCTGTCTGTCGTTTAATTATCTCCATCAAAGAGGAAAATAATCAGCATGGCTGGCCAGGCTACAAGAATTCACCAATGCCATTAAGTGAAACACTGGTATAAACTGGTGCAAGCCTTTGTCTGTAAAAGATAAATAAATAAATAAGTAAAATTGAGAAAAATGACTTTTTAAAAAGCTCATAAGGTCAACTTATCTCTCTGTGGTAGTTATTACTACATCCTTTCATTACATATATTCCATATTTGTGGATGGGTGGAAAGGTAATGATCAGATGGGAATTATCTAATAATATTTTCCCTCAGATTTTCCATGCTTAGTATGTACGGAATGTGAATAATGCAGGCTAATTAACTTTAAATATTCTATAATATCTTGTACAGTATATCCTATGAGTATGCATTTATTTTTGCTTTTTTCATCATCTTATTTTGGAGCATGAAGGACAGTCATAAAATTTCATTGAATTATGTTGAATAAGACACAGACACACTGTCACAAGGATAACATTTTGAGGCATAACTGCACTCTCAAGCCAAAGCTGATATACCCTATACAGTTTTATTTTATATAAGAATGCTGGGAAGTTTAATATATCGGACTGTATATGAATGTTTAATCAGCTCTTGCTGGCCTTCAGCAGACTACAGCTCTTTGAAGTGAAGGTGTCATCACATGCTATATCCATTTATATCCATTTGTATGTTCATTCTTCGTTCGTTCTCCATCCGCTCTTCACAATATTTTAGGCTCTTACGTGAAAGTGTTTGATGGTTGCACAGAAAGACGTATGGATTTGCAAAGCAGACAAGAACAGGTGTATGTGGCCCAGTGTATTAATTGTCACCAAGGAGGAAACAGCAAGCGTCTACTTTGTTCACATATTGATCAGATAAACCACACTTTTCTTGAGCTCATATAGGTATTGATCTTAATCAATATTTCATTTCATCAGGCTTTCGAATCTGTGACAAGCCTTTACCCTAGCAGGAACAATGACAAAAAGCCAGGGGTGTTAACTATGGTTCATTGTCTTTGGTTTTTGCTATTGATTTGTGAATATAAAAGTGCAGATTAATAAGTGTGCTTGGTCTGTTTCTGTGTGAAAGAAAAATGTTTTACTGCCTGTCCTTGAGGATTTGGTCCATTAGTCTGTGGAAATAAGCCACTTGACACCTTTGTGAATGTCAAAGAGTTTCAGTGACTCCAACTTCAGATAAATGCAGACAAGAGTACTTCCCAAACCATAACATATCAACAGAAGGATTTCCTCAAACAAACAGTTTTCATTTTGAGTTTTATTTATTTCTTTATTTTTTTGAGTATACAAAGAGGAGGCAGAGGTATAGAGACTAAAGGAGGAGTCACCCTGTTAGAGCCAAAGATGAAAGGAAAAAATAAGATGTAAATTAATAGGATGGCTGCTGGTGGTGATCTGACACACACTCTTTCAGGTACAAATCAGTCTGAACTCCTCTGATCTCTACTGTAAAAGGTGAGATGAAGTAGACAACGAGGCTAAGAAAACCTCTCTTTTTTTACATTTTTTAAATTTTGTTTTTAAATTTAATTTTTAAATCTAAATGAGGAAACCAGGCTTTAAAAATGTTTTGTTCTGAATCTGTTTATACATCTAAAACATGCACTCAGCACACAAAATTCAAAGTGCGTTTTGTGTAGTTTGTTCAGCAAATTGTCTTCACATCTCATTTACTGGTGAACTTTGTTAGAATAGGAAAACGCTTTCCAGCACCACAGTTATTCCTGTAAGAGGGCTCTTATGGAGCACAACTTCAAAGAACGAATCAGGCTCCTAACACATCATTGGAATGGACAATGTTTTCTACTACAAAATAGTGACTTTTATTTTCACATGAAATGCACTGAAATCATGCACCTCTCCCTTTTCCCAGCAGTCCATCACAGTAAGCAAAGCAAAGAACGAGTGATACATGGATCCTCACTTCACTTTGGATTGTCATAAGTCTATTGCATTTGTTTTTAGTACAAAAACTATCATTAAAACATCCTGTTCTGCATGAAGAGGGTTTTCTAGGCTGATAAGAGCTGATGAGGCTGTTATGTGGTCTCATGAAACACATTTGTAATTCCACCTTGAAAAACACTGCTGATAACTTGGATGAACAATTGTCAGTGTTATTGAGAAGTAGTAATAAACAGTTGGTATTATTATTTCCAAGGTCTTTTATCAAGCTTTTTTATTAATCAAGCTGAGTAGCTGGAAGAATAATGAAGGATGAACGCATGATGCAAAAGAAAACCCAAGTCTAATATGAAGCCACCAAAAAAAAAAAAGACTGTTTCACTGGATTACTGGTTCCAGAGTGGCTACAATAAAACTACAGAATTTTATTTGCAGTTTCAAAGCAAATTGGACACAGTAACCGGTTTCCCCCCTTCTATCTCTCTGCTTAACTCCCTATATTTTTTAATTACCTATTTTGGCATTCATGTAATGTCCCTCATAATCATAGTGACGGACCTGAATTATAGATTAGTATTTACTCCTTACATCTATATACACCCAAAGCTTTCACATTTTGTTTCACCTTTGTTCTCATGCTTTACACTGGACTTTTCTTTTCCAAGGTGTGTTTTTCTTGTTTTCTCTTTTTTTCCTGTTTATCCTTTCAGCACATCAGAATCAAAAAATGAAGTCACCTAACCATATTCTATGTTTCCACCCTCTTTCAGCTCCAGCAGAGTTTGTTCAGCCTCCACAGTCCATCGCCCGACCAGTCGGCACCAACGCCATCTTCACCTGCCAAGCTCGGGGCGAGCCTGAGCCTCAGCTCACTTGGCTGAAGAACGGGCAGGTTCTGGAGCCAGGGGGGAACGTTAAACTTAGGAACAACAACAGGTAGAAAAAAAAAAAAAAAAGAACAATAATTATAATATAAACTTTGTCATGTATCCATGTGTTGAGGAAAATCAATTCTATAAAAAGTTCTTGACAAGTTGATGGCATTCCCGTTGTTACACTGTACTTTCAGCATGCATGAGTGTACAGGTTAGGGTCCAAGTTATATAAATTTAGTGTGTATTCAAGGCTCAGTGTGGGCGCTTTTATGCCTCTAGGGATCCAACCATGCATGCACAGAAAAACCAGAAGCAATACCGAGTAAAAGAAAAAAATCAGAATCAACTTTACTGGAGGCAGTACTGTGACTCTCTGGTTATTATTATTGCCTGCTTCACGACTGGCGGGGGCCTTCAGTGTTGAGTTTGCATGTTCTCCCCAGGCTTGAGTGGATTTTTTTTTCCTCCGATACTCTGGCTTTCTCCCACAGTTCAAAAACATAAATGTCAGGTTAATTTGTGATTCTAAATTTCCAATAGAAGAGAGTGGGAGTGTGGGTGGTTGTTCATCTTTTTGTGTCTATGTGACGGACTGGTGACCAGTCCAGGCTGTACCCCTGCCTTTCCCCTGAAGACAGCTGGGATATGCTCCAGCAGATGAAACTTTACTGGCCAGGTTTTCATAGACAAATTCAGCTTCCGGTAACTTGCTCTCAATGCACAGAGGATGTATTAAAAATTAAAACTGGTATGTACAGGCCTTAGTTTAACAGATCACAGACTACTATGTACAAAAACAAGAACAGTGCAATATGTATATGAGTTGTTATTATGATATGGTATAAAAACAGATCACAAAAACAGTAATACAAATATTAAGACTTTATTCATAGCTAGCCTCTCTGTGTCCACTAAGAGGACAAACAGGAAAAGGGTAAAAAAGACAGCAGTCATAAAAGGAATAAGAAATTCAGTATTTGTAAATTAATTATCACATATTACAAACCACCCAATTGAAGCATCCTTTTTTCCTTTTTTTTATATATGTGTAACCCTGTCTTTGTTGATTTATTCAATTCAAATATTTTGCATGTTGTCAGTTAACTGAATAGAAATGCATTTTCTGCCAATATTCAAATACATATGTTTTGTGTTTATGCCTAATTAGTTGTATTAGATTATGCTGACATAGCCAACATTTCTGTTAGCTATGTTATTTATTAGGTGTGCATTGCTACTATGTAATACATATGTACTGGAGAAGCCAAGACTATTTTGCTCACATATTTGCTCTCCCACCAAGCCTTTAGCTTTTCGTCTGTTTGTCCAAGTATTTATAAATTAATCATTACATATTACAAACTTGCCACAAAGACAGGTCTTCCTTCTTTTGCAACCATCAGACAGCACACTTTACCAGTCCAAAGCAGGGCTCAGCTAATGAAGGTAATATGGGTGTCAATATAAATCACTAGAGCTTTGACCTCAACATTGTTGTCATCATCATCATCAGTTTCTCAGCATTAAGTCTTAAGAAACCTTTCAACACTTCAGCTTCTGGAATCCATGCCTGCAAAGACTCAAGCCTCTGTTTATTTATTTGTGCATTTGCATGTGAGTAAGCCTTATGTTTGATGCTTTCTCGTGGGAATGTCCAGCAATGACGTGAGGAAGATGTACTGACTTTGTTTTAAATATCTCGCGGCAATTGTAGTATCTGTTTTAATATGTTGTCTGACTGTCACAATACTGAAGTATCCTAGCCATGATGCAAATGACAAGCACTTCATGGTCAAGTCAGTGTTTGTGGATGAATATAAGTCTCCAGTCATTTACTGACTATAAACTACAAAACTCTATACTACATTTTTGGACAAAATTCTGTCATGGATCATTGTACATTTGAAGTTAATTTATCCAAGTTAATGTTGTCAGTTACCTATAATATAGTTATCCATATAGGAAACATGAAGTGATTGTAAACAATCTAATATCTCCAAAAAAATCAATACTCTCCCTCCATTGTATTATGTTCATTGCTCGCTTCAAGTTCTCCTCACCTACTGGCTTCCACTTGTCTGTCATGGACACATAGAGGGAATAACAAAGAGAAGCCAGGCTAAGAGAAAAAAATAGTATAAAGATAGAGTAAAAAAAAAAAAAAATCCAATAAGAGCTCAAAAGAAGAATGATTAATCTACAGAAAGAATAAACAAACAGAGAGACATACAGACAGAGGAGTCAGAGCGTAACACTTACATTTGTCCTCCTATAATATAAATCTCACGCATCACAAACTACGCTCTGTGAGTAGTTATGGAGGCAGACCTCAGCTAGAAATTTACCATTAGCTAATGAGCTCTGATACTCAGCTAGCTGACCAGGAAATGCAGTCGGCTATTTAGAGAACAGAGCAGCTTGAAGTGCTTCTTAAGAATGTGTACAGTGAAGCTGAACTGCTCGTCTTAGTAGAAGGAGCATGTTAAAGCACTATCTATCTATCTATCTATCTATCTATCTATCTATCTATCTATCTATCTATCTATCTATCTATCTATCTATC
>JBAMYA010000018.1:7714351-7727088 GCA_037176975.1 Arrhamphus sclerolepis
TCTATCTATCTATCTATCTATCTATCTATCTATCTATCTATCTATCTATCTATCTATCTATCTATCTATCTATCTGATTATTAATTTGTGTGTGTATAAAATGAATGTGTGTTTATTTTGAAATATGACAAATGCTAAGTTTTCTCTGGTCAACCATGTCTCATTACACTGACCTCTAAGAACAACTGAGAAAAGGGAAGGAAGGTTAAATTGATTACAGGTTTTATTCCCACACACGCGTGCGCACACATTAATCACACAGCTAACGAGTCTGTATGTGCAGAAATAGCCCCATGCATGTATTCACATTCATTTTGCACAGTCATATATAAAAATTCACAGGAGTGTGACCATTTACTCCTCATTCACATGCATACTTCATACAATGATCGTGCAGAGAAGATAAAATTGCGTGAAATCCTACATAACATACAGGGATGTCAGTGAAGTCCCTACTGGCACATCGAACATTCATAATTGGCAGTCAGCTTTTTTTTTTGTTTTTTTTTCAGAGATGCTGTTGTTGATGAAGGCAAAAGACAAGAACCTGCTTTTTTTGTTGCTGTTTGTGGCCTTTCTCTGTGCTGGGGCCTAGGCATTGGCCTTGAACTTTAACCCATCTGTAATCAGTCATATCCCTGGGCCCTTCCCTCCTCTTAAGGCACAGACAGCTCATCGCTCCTCTCCTCTCCCCCTTGCCCACCTCCTCCTCCTGTTCTCCCTTTGTCCCCATATTTTCCTCCCTTCAACTCTCACTGAATCCAGAATGGCCCTGCTGGCTTTTGACGGGGTGCTGCTCAGAAACAACAGAGAGTAAACATAGTCTATAGCAGCTGAACAACAGATCCAAAACCCCAATGTCAGCCATTCCTCTGGCCCACAGCCTTCTCTGTCAATCTGTGAAATGACCTCGAACTGATGAGTAAATGATGGTGTCAACCTGTCAGGACAGGACAGCCTGTTTTAGAAGCTTAAGACAAGCAAACAGCACAAATTCCAGACGTACACCTCCCATATCTTTTCTTCTCTGTCACTCAGACTTTCTTTTCTTCTCCTTACACATTGTATAGATTCAATGCCTGCTAGAATATATTAATGCACACTGTCTATTCTAAAAGAATGTGACTGAAAACATCACATAAGGCAGCACAAACAAGTTTTTTTTTTGTTTTTATTTCCAAGTTGAAATACCAGTTTCAATTTCATTTAAAAGGAACATTCCATTACTTTTAAGAAGTATCATCCTGCACTCGCAATGTCTTGTTCCTACTTTCAGAGAAAAAAAAAACTACTAAAGGTAACTTTAGGGGGGCTCTTGTGACAACTGCTTCTCGCTTTACAGCACCATGTCATTTCTCAACAAGAAATAAACTAGCTTTCAGAATTACAGTGGACATTATGGCAAAGGTGACAAAAAGAAGAAACTAATCATGAAAGAATAATAAAAGCAACTTTACCTTCATGGCTGTAGGGAGACCATCTGAGCTATAAAAAAAAAGAAAAAGACAAAAGTTCGTCTGTGTTGCTTTAATCCTGTAATGCCAAATGTATCATATTTGAGCCATAATTCTCTGGCTCCTGTTTTATTTTTAATTTAAAAATATTGTTGTGCAATGTATGGTAAATTGCCATAATTGCCCCATGTATCAAATATGATACCATGAATTCATAAATAGCAATGTTTATCTAAAAAAATTGATATTATATATTTCAGGTTTGATGTTTAAAAAAAGTCTAGTGAACTGCATGTTAAGAGAATCCTGAGAACTGTGCACATTAAATTCAAAAGTTCTAAAATTTAAAACATGTTTTGGACCTTTTGAAATAAGAAATGTATCCAGATAAATAATATGCATATGCCAGAGAACTGGATTATTTATAAAGGTGGCATTAGTTGACAACCTAAAATATCTTCCTCAATACGGTTTATGTCACTTAGTCTGTAATTATTATTGTTATTATCGTTACTATTATTAGTAGTAGTAGTACTACTAGTAGTAGTGGTATAAGTATTATTAGTATTAGTATTTTTGCAGTATTAGTGGCCTTTATTGAAAGTGTATAGATAGCCATGTGTAGGAGGACCGTGAACCTCAATACATGGGGTGCCGGCTAGTTCAACTGGTTATTGATCTTGCTATCTGAGGTATCTGGCGTCTTGTCTTTGATTAATTGAACAATAGTTAAATAATTGATTCCAAAGCCTGTTCCTCTAAACATCCAGAAGCAGAGACACAAGAAGCAGTCTTAATTTCCAGGTGCAGCAACAGAGAAGGAGACAACTGCGACAACTTTAATCAAATACTGTTCTATATACATTTTCAAATGATGAACCAGCACCCAAAATCAACTTGAAATGGAGTAAATTTGATATACTAATAGATAATACTAATACTAATGAGATATAACAAATTTAGACCGAAACATACAAATATAAAAAGCAAACATCGTATGTAGAAATATGACCACAAGCTGATTATGAAATAGTCTGAAACTCTTAGCTGTCAAATCTATTAAAGCTTCCATTGCTGTAAAATATGTTTCCATGTTCAGTCTACATGTACAGTACAGTGTGTGACATGTATATTTGTGTGTGTGCACACATGTTTTTGAAAACTACTGTACCAAAGTTCCCTGCTGTTTCTTCACACACTCAGGGGCCCTTCCAGTCCTGGTAGCTCTGCTTCCCACAGGGCCTCTTTCCTGCTTCTGTAGCGTCTGATCAGGCTCCCCGCCTGCCTGCAAACACTCCATCCATCGCTGATATGAAAGGCTGTCAGAAATGTGATGGTTGACCGGTGAGCTGAGGGCTGATGACTGCTACCGCCTCTGGGGTCAAAAGTGAGATTGGCTCAAAGAAGTTGAAAAAAAGTGGGCCTCTTTGACCTGATAACTATCCAGATTGAATCCACCTGGAAGCCTGGAGAGAATAATGACTCCTCTGACTTGAAGCCTATTCGGACTCAGAACAGAACTGCGCTTTAGCACATCAATTTTGTAAAAGGAAATAGAGTGATCCAATTCTCCATCCTACCTGCCGACCTTGAAGACCTGTGCATTCACTCCCCCTCACAGAACAAACTTTTCTGAAGTCAGTGCTGTTGAGTCATGAGATCACAAGTTCCTCCTTCAATATCAGGTCCAGTAACTGCAGACTAAAATGCTCTTTTCCAATAAGTAACTTGCTCTTCCTCACTGGACCATGACAGTATCTTGATAAAAGCTTATTAACTCACAGAGGATGCATCCTGTCCATCAAAGAAAGATGGCATTTGGCTCTTCCAGAGAGATTAGGTTGCATACTATGTATGAGATGATGAAACTTCACAGGAGTTTCACCATCTCATCTTTAAATGTAAAGCACTGCATTAGAATGAGAAGCCAGTTTCTTATTTTAAAAATGCTTTTAATCTTTTCAAGCATCATGACCGATGGCCGTGCCATCTTGAATTTGACACAGCTATAACTCAGTCCTTTTCCTATCCCTAAGAGACTTGTAATTTTAGAATTGTAAGTTTACTCCAAGTCTATGTTATACAAAAAAAAAAAGTGGGCTTGACATTGGGACATTTTTGCACCGTATGTTTTCATCTCCACAGCATATTCAGTGTATTATTCTTTCTTTTGCCTTAGGAGGAGCAGACTGTGAGAAGTGGATTGTGTATTCTTGTCTTGAAACACCTACTCAGCATGAACACATATATATATATATATATATACACACACATACACAAAGCATACACACAGAGAGAACGCTGCCATCGCCTTTTACAGTGCTATTTCTTGAACAAAAAGGGGCAGGTGGGAGGGAAGAAGAACAGATAGAAAGACGAGGACAGAGATCAGTGAGTAGCTTAGGTGCAGTAGTAAGCCGTGTGTGTGAGCATGTGTGTGCACTGTGCTGTTGTCCACTGATATTTGAGTTCATAAACCTGCATGGACAGATGAAAGCTTTTACTGACACAAGCAAATTGCATTCTTTTTCAAACCTTGAAATAGATTTATTGACTCCCTCAGGAGCTCCCATAAGAGATGAATCTGCTTGAATGTATGTGCTTTGCATGAGTAGGGATCTTCTGTACATTTTGTCTGTCAGATGTGAATGTGTGCCATAAATCTCTTTGCGCTCACACAGCAGAGCACTGTGCTTTGTGCGCTTGACATACATAATGACACATTCATCTTTTGTGCTGTATCCTCTCCCTTTTCCACATATGAAGTAACTCCATTAAGTGCATTTGTTAGAGCATGCTACCTCTGGAGACTTTCTTTCTGTAAAAGACCTTTTACTTCACAATGTCTCAATTTTTCTTTTGCATAAGATAAAACTAGTAGATGAAATTTAGTTTTCTACTAAGAACAGACAGAACACTTGTGTGTATGTCTGAACATTTGGTGCTGTCAGTAAATTTCAGCATTTAAAAACTAGTAGAAGCACTTTTTTTTTAATTAATTTTAGGTATTTTGGACAATAGTGTATGTCTATTTGCTGGATGTTATCTTTATCAAAACAGATCGGGAAAGAAGGACGCTATGATAATTTGTGATCCAGTGTTTGACCACCAGATCCTCCTGAGCATGTCCTTTTGAATGTAAAGTGCCATAGGCCTTCAACACACACCTGCCAGCTGTGAGTGATTCCACAAGGCTGGATGACATTTCTGCCATCGGTAGCATTACATCATCATGATAGATTTGAATGGTTCACACCTCAGCGGTCTGGATTCAGATTCACTTAAAAATTTGTACACACATTCCCCAACATGATTTATTTAGACTTCAGCAATGGTTGCTATCAATCTATGAGCATTGCTTCAGTTACTTTGAATCTTTATTCTGCATTGCTTTGTTGCTACACACACTAAAGTTATTCAAAGCTGACAATCTCAGAAAACACATGAAATATGGGTCTTTTGATTCAAATGGCAGATGCAGTTAAATTGACAGTCAGTTTTTATTCCAAAAACTCAGCTTCCTAATTTCCTCCTTTCTTTCCTGTTTTCTTTCCATCCCCTTCCCCATCCTTTCTCTCCCTCCGTAGTACTCTAACGATAAATAGCATCAGCCAGGATGACGAGGCCATCTACCAGTGTATCGCTGAGAACAGCGCTGGCTCCACACAGGCCAGCGCCCGTCTCACGGTGCTGTGGGTTGATGGACTGCCTGGTGTGCCCACCCATGTGCAGGCTGAGGCCTTGTCACCTACGACCATTCGGGTGTCCTGGAGAGAGCCTGATCAGAACACTCAGGACATCATCAGTTACGTGCTCCACATCCGCAAGACTTCAGGTAAGAACTGAAAATCTGAACACCTCTGAACTTAATCCCTAAATAATAACTTGCTGGAATAATGAATTAAGCAGCTTTCAATGTTGTAAGTAAGATGTTACAGAGAAATGATGAAGATGGTGCTGAATTTGTTAACAAGAGCCTTGTTTTACAAATGTAATTTGCAAGTCCAGCATCTAAAAAAAGATGCCAGACAACTTATTTTTCATTCTCACTTTGTTTAGCTCCACATGGATGTTTGTCAAGACTAATTCCACAGACATTTTTGTCCAGGCTCTATAGCATAAAGCAGTAGATAGAAACTGAGGAAAAGAAGAATCCCTTTCATGAGACTACCTCTTTAAACCTGGAAATAACTTGCTTCCTTTATGATTTGAACAGTAGAAAGCAGCAAACACATTCAGGAGACATTAAGATCAGATCACATTCAAAAGATGTGGCAACATCTTTTTAACTGTGTCACTGCAAATACATCTTGTGGCTCCATGATAGACCATCTACTCAGCTTGATGTGTCTCAATATAGCCTGTTGATTTGAAATCAGAGTTTGCTTTTCTTTTTTAGCACAAATCTTTTTTAGCATATTCTTTTTTAGCACACTCGGTGAGCGCAGACCTCCACCAAGCAGCACAGTTCCCCAACATTTTGTGACTTACACCCAAAAGTATTACTGCTACATTTGTTTTATTATATTGGATTCCTTGACCATGTAAACATACACATAGCGATTAGAACTGAATTGATATCATTATTAGTTTAATAGTTATTCACGAAAATGGACATTTCTGTAACAATGGTTTTCTTCTGTATCAAGCTCCATAAGTATTGAGGATACGTCAAGTCAGTTGACTAACTACTTTTTCAGTAGACTGTCAGCTACAATTTGGGTTCTTGTTGCATGTCTTTATCTGCATTTCTTATGTCACAGTGTTGAAAATTATGATTAACACCATTTTTTTTTTTTTTTTCGCGTTCCAGAGTGTGGCTTTAGTATCCAGAATATTGTCAGGTTCAGGATCACAATCCGGAAATTTTTACAAAAATCTGTCTTGAACTCTTTGAATTATGTTGCAAACAAACAGACAGACAAACCAAGGTTGGCAAAAACATAACCTCCTTGGTGGAGGTAATAATGCAAACTTCTGCATTAGTCATGACTAATCTGTTGCATCTTTGCTTCTGGGTGCGGCACCGTATAGCTTATACTGAATGTTATGTCCTGCACATGTTTGGTCCCTAAATCTGGTATATTATTGTGACATGTGACATATAACGTATTAAATGCACTAGGAGGCAGAGAATGAATGCTTTTGTGTACGGACACACAAGATGATGAGTGTATCATGGTGAGCCAAGTGGTCAGTGTTTCCGGCTTTTCTTCACATTTCTGTGCAGAATTGTGGCTCAGTAATTATGAATATGGTGATTGGATTGTTATGCCTCCTGGATGTGTTCACAACTGTACTAAAAGCTGTCGGTTTATGATTGCATTACAAATTAAGCATGTTGATGCCAGGTGTGAATAGGAATTCTCATAGCAGTTTTTATTTATTCCAGATTCTACATAATGCATTTGTTTTGGACAAACATGTTTTCAGACTCTGTTCGGAGCCATTCTAACTAGTTTTATGAACATAATATAGATATATGACTATAATCAAATTTGACAAATTTAACTAATCAAACTAAGCATCAAAGTAAGCATAAAAAAAGAATTATGGACTTGCAATGCTATGAACATGGCATTTAAACACCTCAGCTTGTGGGTATGTGTGTGTGTGCACACATGCTCACATACACACACACCCAAACACACATACAGGGCTTTCCAACACTGCAACCAAATATTCATGAAAGAAATCATAAAAATATTGAAAACATATATAAATAAATTGAATTGAATTGAATTGAAAATTGAATTGAAAAACACCACTTTAACCAAAGCAGATTGGACACATGTTAATCTATAAAAATATTGCCCAAGTGACTGAATAGAACTTACTAGATTTACTATTTAAACCCTCTGTGTTGCCCACAGCTGGTTGTGTGTGATGTAGTTTTAGGTTCTCATTTACATATATAGCGAGAAAGTGATATCTAATTGCCAGCGGTGACTGGAGATATGAATGGAGATGTATTTTAATGACAATTCAAAGCTTCCTGGTATGACGTCACCCGGTCACATGTCAGTGTCAGGTACGAATAGTAATTAAATATGCATCTATTGCTTCAAACATGCACACTCGACAGATGACTGTAAAAAATATTTTTCCCCCTGTGTCCTGTACGTGTGGACTAAAGGTGTGATGCTCTCATGTATGCATCGTTGTTTATGTATATACAATGAGTTTATTCATTGCTTTGAGCAGGTCTTGGAGTGAGTGCCAGCTGATCTCCTCCTCAGTGCTTCTCTGTGATGGATAATTAAGGGCCCTGAGGGGCCAACCAATAGGAATTACCTAGCTGTAATTACCACAAGATGACATGGCCCAATGGATTGAGGGTTGGAAGTACATAGTAGTTATGGCTGGGTGTATCTGCAATAAAATTCTTTAACATATTCTGCCCCCCTCCCACACACACACACACACACACCCACAATGTCCTCCCTCCGCCCCTGCAATTCATCCAGCCATTCTTATTCAGGGTCCAGGAGCAAAATTAGATTAACTATTCACAAATAGAGCAGTTTTAATGAAACCAATAAAATAGGGAATAACTGCAAATAAACAAGAACAGATTATGACTATCATTTTCTTCTCTTCATATAATTTTGATATTTCTAAAGTCTGCCCTTCATCTCACCTATGCTTTCTTGCTACATTATTGTCCTCACGTTTCTCCCTTGTTCTCTTCAAAACTTCCCTTGTTTCCCCTACATCTCTCCTTCCTCGATCATTCCTCCTTCAGACCCCATGGACATGGAGTACGAAGAGGCCGTCAGTAAAGTGACGAAGCAGCACGTCATCCGTGATCTTGAACCCTCCACCAATTACACCTTCTACGTAAAGGCCTACACCTCCCATGGAGCCAGCAAACCATCAGACAGTGTCACTGAAAGCACTCATGGCGAGGGTGAGTTGGGAGCTTTGACCTACACTAACAGATTAAAGCTTAGCAGTTAATTAGACTTATTACCTCTGTATCACTGCTGTAATACATTTGAATCATATTTGATAGTCCAGATGTATCTCATTCATATGTGCTACCTCTGTCATGTTCCCGTACCTTTTCCTTTGACATTTTGTATTATGTTTCAGTGCCAGCTCCTCCTTCCCTCTTCACAAAGGTGTTGAACAGCAGTGTTGTACAAGTTATGTGGGAATCTTCCTCCAAGATGGGCCAACATCAAGGCTTCAAACTATTCTATAGAAGAGCACACACGCCGCTGTTCACTGGGCCCATCAACTTTCCTCGCAACATCACCCAGTATAGCCTCACCCAGCTGGGTGAGACATAACATTTACTTTGATTATTTAAGTATTTAATACATTTATAATATCAGGCATAATCATATGTCTCCAAAGTGTTAAGGCTTTTGAAACCTTAAATTATCTCCACATGCTTAGGGGTTTTTTTTTCACATCTTGTTGGTAGAGGTGCAACTTGTATTCCTCCTTAGGCTGAATGAGAGATTAAAGGTAAATCAATGATGCACATGTTCTGCTCAGCGTTGCCTGCATTCAGTGTAGCTTTAAAGTAAGAAATTTGATCTCAAAAATACATAAATTCTTTACCAAGCAAGATGCCTAACCTTACCAGAGTTACAGACTAGGAAATAAAACTAGTGTTGAAGGTTGGTAACAACTGTTCTTCCATTTAATCCTAAAGTACAACATAAAGAGCACCTGCTTTAGGAATTAAGAGACAGTCTGTCATCTATCACCAGACAAAGCAGTTAGTCAGAAAAAAAAAACAAAATGATTCTTTACTCGAAGAGCTGAATGGAAAGGAAGAAGATATACTGGGTAAACATTTTACTTTTTTCATCTGCTGCAGTGTATGCTTTAAAATGCTCTGATTTAGCATTTATTATGATGAGAGTCGTCAAAGTCTGAGGCTTTGACTCAGCCCTAAATCATAGCAAACCCGTTTCTCTAAGGAAATAAAAAAATCTATGATGATTGATGTTCCAGTTTGGGCTCAAAGGGAAACATGTCAGAATCCCTATGAGTTTGTGAGAAAAGTCAAATTACAACTAAAAACATTCCTGCCAGAATAGCAGTTTATTTTTCAGTTGAGAAAAAAAACTCTCCTAAAAGACAACAAAATAACATTACATTCATAGGTTTTGACAGATGCCAAAATGTATTTTTTTCTTAGAGCTAAAGGTAGTAACAAATATGTGTCAGTGAAAATGAGGTCTTACTGATTTCACTCTGAGTTGCTTCATAGAGTCACCTTGCTTTCTGTCCTTACTTCTGTTTAGACTCTTCACTGGTCTATGAGATTAAGCTGCTTGCATACAACCAACATGGAGATGGGAACGGCACCGTGAGATTTGTCTCACTGCGGGAGACACTGGAGAAATCAGGTGATTGTTTCTCAAAACCATATGCATTTAATGCATTCCATCGAGTCTATGTCATTTTTCTGATCTAGTTTCCCTGACACATGGCCTGTGCTGTATTTCCTCAGTGCTGAACGGTCCGTGTGATTGTGTGAAAGATGAACAGAGCAAAAGCTCAACTACAGGCATCATAATTGGAATTCACATCGGAGTGACCTGTATTATCTTCTGTGTGCTCTTTCTCATATTCAGCTACCGTGGAAGGTAAAAGAAAAAAAAAAGCATCTTCACCAACAAGTGAAGCAAATGAAAACAATTTTCCAGCATTTGCCAATCATGTGCATAAAATAAGCAACAGTTTTTTCATGTGCATTCATATAACCCGCAGGCTAATGATGTGTAAGACAGTTCAGGCCACCCCTCAGGCGGGGCACGGCGCAGGGCTGGAATCCTCTTCTTCATCTCAGAGGGCTTCTGGGCTCAAAGGGGCTGCCAGGAGAGATTTGGAGGTCAATGGAAGTGCTGCAGGGAAGAAAGTGGTCTGTGGCAATGAGCTGGAGAGACTTTTCACTCAACCCACCACACAAGATACAAGCATGGTGAGTGAGAACTTTGCATTATACAAATGCATATCTGTGCACGTAAGCATCTGCATCTGTTGCTTAGCTGTAACTATAAATTCTATTAGTGGAGGAAAATATTTAACATAATACACACTCTGCAAGGTCTTTTTGAGAGTTTGTCATTGAATCATTGAAGTTTTTCACTTACTTTCATTCTAGTTTTAAGTCATGGCATTAACCTATAGAGGACCAGGAGTGTCATTGAAAAGGAAATTGAATCATCTATTAATTAAAATGAATATTATTAAATTGGATTTCAAATTCATTAAGAAATGGATAAATACATTTTAAACATTTCTAAAGTGTTTTCTTATGGAAGATTTTAATTTCTGTTTTAAAAAAAATGAATTGTGTAATTAATAACAAATTCATTGTTAAATAATGTATTTAATCTGTGTATGGTTCGTTCATTCATTATTTCGTTTTCAAAACAAAAACAAATTACAAAAAATGAGTTGGTTTTTTCATTTCTCGGTTTGTTAAACCAAAATGAAAAAAACGGAAAAACAAAAAAAAGAGTTTTTTTTTTCTTTTTTCTTTTTAAAAAAGGAAAAAAACGGAAAAACAAAAAACGATTTGTTTTTTGTTTTTCCGTTTTAAACAGGAAGACAATGAGCCGTAGAAGAAGAAGCAGAACCCCGCAAGTGTCTCTCAGCTAACTCAGAAACCACAGAAGCGTCTACCTCACAATTAATATTTTTTAGGTACTGGAACCAGTTATGGCCACACGCGAGTGTTTTAGTGCAATACTTTTTCAACTTCAACTAAGACACATGGTGAAATTAGCGACGCTCTTCAGCGCGCTGGTGCGCGAGGCTGCTCTCCCGTGTCTGTGAGGAGGTTCTGTTCAGAACACAACCTCCATAGAGGATGTCGCGTCTCTGACACTGAATTAGAGCAAACGGTGCTGACTTCCATCTCCAAGGTATGTCTTATCTAAAGTTTTGTTTCTGTTTAAACATTATCAAAACAGAAAAACAAAAGAAAAGTTGTTTTTTGTTTGTGTTTTTCCGTTTTTTCATTAAAAAAAAAAAAGACGAAAAATGAAAAAAAAAAAAAACTAATTTTTTGTAATTCATTTTTGTTTTGAAAACGAAATAATGAATGAACAAACCATACATGGATAAATTACCAAATTTGAAATTTAATTTAACAATTCATTTTCGAATTGAGCATTTAAAACAGTAATTCCAAATTCCATTTCCGTTTTCTTTTCCCCGCTGCATTTTCAAATCCTTTTTGAAATAGCTTTTTCTAAATTTATTACCTTCTGCATTTACCATATCCTGTTGCTTTTTCGATGGCACTTTTGGCCTTCAGCAAAAAAAAAGTGGATTAAACAATGAAAATCCAAGTCCCTGAATGCAACAAAGCTCTGACTGGCCAGAGAGCCACAAGTGACAGTTACGTGCTCTGATTGGTTGTGTCCAATGACTGTATTTAGGTTGTGTCACTGTGTATTTGGACTTAATATGTAAAATCGTATAAAGGTAGATTTGAAAACTCGAGGATGGAAGAATCCACATTTAATAACCTAGGGTGACAATACATCTTTTTTTGTTTTTTGGTTGTCTTTTAAAATCACGTCTGGGAATCTTATAAAATTCCTTAAAAAGTTTGGGTTTTGCCCCAAAACACTGCAATGTGCCACTGACATTATTCTGGTTTATATTAGCCCAAATAAACCAAGAATAAGGTATATAGTCTCGAGGGTAAGACTACAATACCGTTACCAAAACCAAATAGGCATCACGCGGGATTGACTTTATTCGTGTAAAGACTTTAATATAGCAGTTACTACATAGTCTAGTGGTGAAGGTGGTGGGATCTCATGTAGTGAGACACAAGTTCAATCCTCAGCTTTGCAATACTTTGAGTGTCTTTGCCCTTTTTTTCTCTATACAATAAAAGCCACCTGAAAATGACATGAAACATAACCTGTTAACTTCTACTTCTCACATGATGAATATTTGTAAATCTGATTCTGATGGTGTCAGAACCTCACCACATGTCACTGGTTGTGAGGCATTATTATTATGTTTACATTATATCAAACAGAGAATGAATGTTTTAAATGAATTTATGATTTATAAAGCTACTTTGTCAATTTTTAGAGTCTTTGGGTATTTTTGAAGTTTCTCCACCGCTACTACTATGACTATTGCTGCTGCTACTACTACTAATAAGAAGAAGAAGAAGAAGAAAAAGAGAAAGAATGACAAAATAGAATATTTTATTACAGTAGCTGCCACAGTATATAAAACACTGTAAAACCAGTGTGCATGCGCATGTATCCATATATATATATATATATA
>JBAMYA010000018.1:7765809-7775922 GCA_037176975.1 Arrhamphus sclerolepis
ATAGGTCTGATGTACATTCAGACTGTGGTTTAGTATAAAACCTACATTTTTACTAACATAAACATGAAATGGAAATAATTATTACATATTATGTGTTAGGAAGGTGTAGGGATTGAAATGAATGCACTTATTTTGCAGGGAGTTAATTGAGAATAAACAGGTTAATGCTGTGATAAATGTCTCGCAAAATGCATATTATTGTACATCATCTATGATTTAAGAGAGAAGCTTGAGTTTTGTTTAAAGAAATACCTAAGTTGTGGAGTGTTAATAATATGCGAGTTTTGAGGAAGGTCGTCATTCTCATCGTTGGTCCAATATCGTCAAAAATCTTATTGTGAAAGGGAATAAAAACAAGGGGCATGCAAAAAGTTTATCACTTTAAAACTTTGTTTCAGAAATTCAATGTAACGGTATATACACTTTACAAGAGCATAAAGCCTGACAGATAACAAAGATGTCTTGAAACATTTTTAAATACATCTTCAGCACAAATAGCAATACTTGCAAGTAAAATGTCTCGATGAGCATCGGGCGGGGTTGGCGGGGGGATAATAATGCTCTTTTCTGGAGAAAAAGTGCCATGATTGGCAAATTTAATTCATGACTTTCCCACAAAGCAAGCTGTATGGTCTACATGCTACGTTTAACAGTTCAGTGGCATTGCGCTAAACTAAACATACAAATATTTGTCAGGAAAAAAAAACAAAAACAAAAGAAAACAACCAAACCCTCAATTGTATGTAAAGTTAAATCTTCATTAATACATTTAAAGTAGATATGCCATGCCTTTTGAAATCAAAACTACAAAAGACTTTCCTTATCTTAAGGATTTTTTTTTTTTTTTCTTACAAGAAGCTGCATGTATTGCACAACACTCAGTGTACAATAAACTGGTAATGCACATAAAAATGAGCTGGATGAAAAGTATCAAATGCTTCCCAATAATCCTTCTGTAAGTCATGAAAGCTAAATTTCATATACATATATAAGTCTGTTTTTTAAAAAAAACAAAAACGGAGGAGACAAGTAAGCAGGAACACAAAAATTGAGACTTGCATAAAAGATGGCAGTCACAATAGTGAAACTGGAAAACTGAGAAAAAGGGAAAGGGGCATTATGGTGAGACCTAAAAAACACATTTTACACTCAACGAGCAATGTTTATTCTCTTTAATTGAAAAACACGTACATGCCATCTTCCCTCATTTTTTTTTTTCCCCAGCTGATGTTGTCAGAAACCAGAACAGAATTTGGAAAAGACATTTGAGCCTTTATCCCATGTACAATTTACATTCATAGTCTGGTCATGTGTACGCAAAACATTCTGAGTAAACACCATTGTGCCCTTTTAACAATTTCAGTCTAAAGAAAACTCGTTTCTGGAGAGCTACCCACTTGTGATCAGGAAAGGCAAAAGTGAAAGCACTGAGCAGATGGAAACAGCTTCTTCACAGACCGAAATGAGCTTCAAGGCCTGTTTGGGCATAGCAAGGTTTAAATGGCAAATATACAGATGGGAGCGAAACTCAGACGAGTCTCAAAGAGCATCTTGCAAAATGGGAAATTGGGAGATTTATAAAAAAAAAAAAAAAAATTAAAAAAAGAAAAAAAAAAGGGGGGGGGGGGCACTACATTTCAATATCTGGACAACTTTGGGGTCTGATTGTCTCTTCCTAATCAATTTCAATAGGTGAGCGCACAATAAATGCTTTCAAGAGAAATTTGTGACAACAGGAATTATATGGCCTTCTGCATGTGAGCCAAGCACACATCTGCTTTAACATAAGCTGCACCCCGATACAAGCGCAAACTCAGAAAGTTCAACAATGCATGCCAAACGGTCAGCAGTTTACGTGTCTAGGAGCTTACGGACGACTACCTCGTAGGACTGACGGGCTGTTTTGCATCTTTATTTTTCAGCTTCATACATGTAGGGTTGCCGACATCTCTGCCTCCTGTGTATGTCATCAAATTGAAAATAGGGATGAAAAATTGTCAAAGTGTCAGTTTGACCTGATTTCAGGCTGCATTTTGGGGCAAAAAACAAAAACATTCTTATGGTTACCATTCTTAAAAACAATAAACTATGTTTTTTTTGTTTTTTTTTTTAAAATGTAGCAAAACAACTGAATGAAACAGACAAATACAGGTGCAGTCAGAGAAGCTGACAGTAAACTGTAAGTTGCTGGTGCCAGACATGGCTGGTACAGGATCTGGCCAAAGGTTTCTACCGTGGGTAGACTTCTTCACACACTGGCATTAATGTGCTACATTAATCACGGTGCTACTGATGTAGCCATCAGGTTACAGAGAACAACTTATAGAGACAGCTCTGCTTTAGCCAGAATACTAAGGAGGAATAACAGACAATACTGATTACAGACAAATGACAAATAAAATACTATTTAAAAAAAAAAAAAGTTTATGACACATCACTTTGAAAATGAATGCCCTCTAACCATTACAATATCAGACTTACAGTTAAGATCTTAATCATAACATTTACTTAAAAAGTAACGTGTTTACATTGAGGCAAACACTGATTTAATCTATCAGAATGAGAAGAAATTTTACCTAAAGTCCTGGATTAATGCAATTTCATTCAAGAATGCGACGGACTGTCAATGTTGCACCCATGTTCTTCTAACAGAAAGAAAAAAACAAAGACTACACCAGAACTTATATGACCCCTTTTAAAATACATCTTAGAAACATACGTAACACATCTTTGAAACACCATCTTTTTAAAAAGAAAACCAAAATAAAATGAAAGACCAGTCTTACCAGAAAGAGCTGCAACCAACAATACAAACTTGACAGAGCTACAGAGGAATGCATGTTTTTAAATGGCTACAGATTGTAGGCTTGCCTAAGCATCAAAGTAGTGAGTGTGTATGTATCAAGGAGTAAACATACACACATGCACGGACTGATTTACAGGCCAGTCAATTCCATTCCCGCTGAAAATGGTCTGTAGCGTGTCATAGTACAGCGTCATTATTAGCCAGTGTCAACGATGTGAGCACCAGTTAAGGTTGGTTTGAGTTTAGAGACTCTGTCAGGATGGAGTTCCTCTTTACCAGGTGGTCTTGTCATATCCACTAAACGAGCACCAAGACTTCAGAATTTAACGTGGAGCTGACATCTGGCTCCACAGCTGGAGAGTCGCTCAGAAAGAGGAGTCTACCTGCGCATATTTGCAGTGTGGGTGTGTGTAAATTCATCAATGCATTTTTTTTTTTTTATATTACACACATCCTTAAAAATGCTTTCTTTTGAAGTTTTTTTTTTATTTTTAAAATTTTTTTAAGAAAGCAATTGCGGATTTAAAAAAGAAAAAAAAAAAAAAGGCTAAAATTTTAAAAGTAATGGCAATGTTGTAGTTTGTAATCCAAAGAGGCTTTTTACACGCATGTTTTCTGTCTTTTCATGTTGTCCCCTTCTGAGAGTCTGTGAGTTCAATCGGGAGGCAACAAGTCGTGAAGCCGGAACCTCTCCCGAACGTGGGGCCGCACATCCTCATTCTGACCAGTCCAGCAGGCGTGAGAAGCATGGCAGGAGGAGATTAAATGACTTGTTAATTCAATTCCCCTGAAACAGTTAATATGATGCAGATGTTTGTGAACAGCAGGACAGCTTACCATCTCAACTAACTTCTCCAGAAAGGGTACCAGCTTCAGAAGCTCATTGTCATTCTTATCCATGAACCAGCTCTCTATGGGGATCCCATTGGACAACTGTGTAGACAATGTCAGATGTGAGCATGTTGTACAAGTAGCAGTATTTTATGAATAAACTGACTGACATTGCCAAAAAAAGAGAAAAAAAAAAAAAAAAAAAAAAAAAAAAAAAAAAAAAAGCCTTTGGGCAGAAAAGTCAAACTGACATCCGATTATTATGTAGCTGAACTAATTGTGGTGTAAGAGCGTGAAAGTAGTTTTTTGAATAACTTAAGTCCTACATCGCAGCTTAGTTTAAGTGAGTTCAGATTCTTGTTAAGGTGCAGCTGTCTTTTCCAGCATCTTAAGATTTTCTTTTCCACCATCATTCCTTGCCCTTGTGATATTTTACATGAAAGACGAGAAACGGAGCTCGGGTAGACTACAGGAGGCAACCTGACTATGAAACATCTACAGGTATAGATATGGGGGGAAAGAAAAATGCTGTGTGATGTATTGTGCAGGTGTTTCACCTGATAAGCAAAGGCTTGTGGTGAATTGTCAATGATGATGGTCTTTGACAGATCTCTGCCTAAGATGTTGAGGTCCTTGATATAGTTTCCCTGGACACAGACACAATGTTCACGGAATAACCTGTGTCTAGAGTTGAAGCAGAGAATGAAAGAAAAGAGGAAGGAAAGAAAGACAAATCAATAAGTGAAGTCAGCACAATCAATAATTCAGAAAACACAACACTGACACCTGAAGAGCACAACCTGCCAATAGAGCTCCTCTGCACAGTGCTTTCTGAGCCCAAGTCTTTTTATCCTGATTTGCAGGAAGACTGTTGAACCAAAATCATTTACTAAAACATAGCATACCTCACTAGCTGCTTTTTAGGGTCCAAGATGTTGAGCAGTTTATCTGCATATACTTTTTTAGAGGCTGTAAAAAGGATGATCTAAAAGAAGAGATGGAGAAGGGGTGCAAAAAAGTCAACGTGGTCAAAACAGACTCAAACAGGACTAACTGAACAAAATCCAAGTTGTATTTACCTCATATATTTGAGACATGCGCTCAAGAAATTCTCTGAAGAATGGCCTCAGACGCACATACACCTGCACATTGACAGACATCTGGTAAGTGACCAGCTATGATGAAAATATAACCACTTAATCTCTAAATCATAATATAAGTACATTGCGCCTATAAGATACATAAAATAAATGGGAAAAAAAATGTTTTAGTACTGTAAGCCATTTGCACGGGCTTCAACTTTGATTTCTTTAAAGTGGCATTGCCCCCTCTGGTGGTACACTAAAGGAACAACATAAAAAGGCTCCAGAAAAGGCAGCACTAACCTGGTAAATGACATCTTGAAAGAGGACAGGGAAAGTAAGTGCTGCATCCTCCAATTCATTTAAACTGCAGTGAACCAATGTTTCATCCTGAACAATACAATGAAAATGTTAATTGACAATCCTTATGACATTTCTCAATTTTTTAAAATAATTTTAATACCAAAAACAAACAAACAAAGAACAAACAAAACAACAACCCATTAGTAACATGTTACAAATGTTGACTGACCAGATCTAAGACCAAAGAGAATTCAGGCGTGCTGCGCGTCTTCAGCGGTAAGGCTGGCTTACGGGTGAGCTGCTCTTCTGTCAGTGGAGGGACATGCTTAATGAAGAAATACCTAGAAAACAAACAGCACACATACTTGAGTTCATGAAGACAGAGAACTCAGTTTATAACAAAAGATGTGCAGTAAATAAATGACTTTAGAGAAATTTGAACTGAAACAGTGTTTAACAGTTCTCAGGGTCCAGTTACCTCTTATTATACTGTCAAGTAGCATTCATTATTAAATACATATTCAAAATAATTGTTTTATGAATAGCATTATTAGTACTGTACATAGTGGAGCAAAAAAAATATCAAGGGCCTGTTCATCCACGTTGTTTATACGTTGCTGAAGATTCAAATACTTTTGGGTTTTTTCTCTTTGTTGTTTCACACAGTTTAATGCATCTATAACATGTAAAAATAGCAGTTTAATATGTTTTGAAAGTTTAATTTATCATGAAAATGGTCAAAAGAATTAAAAACATTTTTGAGACATTTATTGGTTTGAAAAAAAGAGAAAAAGGACTTTGAAGGGTTAATAAAATTAAAAAATACAGTTTAAATAGTTTGTGAACATCAGTCAAAACGAATGCAACCTCCACTCCTGTAGATGTAGCTGTATGGCTTGCTGCTGCCTTGATAGATGGGGCATTTCTTATAACGTATCATGACACATGTATCGTATCGCGATACTATCATATCATGACACATGTATCGGGATACGTATCGTATCGCGAGATCCTTGCCAATACACACCCCTACTTTGACCCAAACAAAACATACTGAGAATATCCCACACGAGTAACTCCAACATAGCTTCCTAGTATTAAGAAGAATTCTATTTTGTCAAAAAAAGTGGTGCAATCCAAGACTCATGAAGACTGAACACATCAACTATGTATGCCCTGGGGGCCTGTTTCAGAAAGGAGATTCAACAAACTGAATTAAAATAGTATTTCAAAGTTGACAAACCATGAGTTTCCAGTTTCAAGTTGGGGAGGGGGGGGGGGGGGGTTGGAAACATACACCATGATTATAAAAAGACGTCAGTGGAGCTCCGTTATTATGATTCACCATGGTAACACCAACAGAAAAGATCCTTGCAACTTTTCTTTGTTTAGAGCTTTGATTGCAGTCAATTGGAGTAAATCGGGTCTCTACTTATGTCCTCAACTGGTGCAAAGCGCTGCAGCTCACTTACTGATCAACACTCCCATACGTGAACATATTACTTCAGTCCCTCCACCGGCTACCAGTCAAGTTCAGGATTGACTTTAAGGCTTTAAATGTTTACTTTTAAAGCTCTGCATGGCCTTGTCTCACCCTATATCTGTCTGAGCTGCTAAACCGTCGCAACCATAGGAGGGCTCTCCCATCTTGTCTTGAAGATACCAAGGCCATGCTACAAGCTTTGGGGTTTGCTGTTGCTGGTCCCAAGTTGTGTAATAATCTTCCTTACGACATGCGTACTATCACCATCTTTTAAATCAAGATTTATTTAGAACGGCTTTTATTATCAGTGCTGTGGCAAATTTCTGACCAGTGATTTTATTTATTTTTTCTCCTTATTTCTCTGGTTTTATGTTATGGTTTTATGTTTTGAGGCCGCTTTTATATGCATTTTATGCTCAACCTGATTTTATTTGTGATTCCTGCATGTCCAACTGTTACGTTCCTCTGCTTTTGATGTAAAGCACTTTGGTTGCTATCTGATTATTTTAAGGCGCTATATAAATAAATGTTTATCAATTGATAGATTATGAAGGAAACCAAGATCATAAAATCAATTAATGGTTTAAAAAAAATAAAATAAAAGACTAAGAGTGATGGGTGATATTTGCGATGTACATATATAGCTTATGTCACTGTGCAGGCTTTTGGCAAGGCTTTCCTGCCTTATGAGACACCACTCCAAAAGAAAGAGTTAAGCTGTCACAGTAGTTAACACCATTTATTAAATATCAGTTATCTGTTTTTGTTTATGTTCTTTTCAGAAGGTTGCGCCAATATGCTTCAGTATTTTATGAATGCATCATTTTACTTACGGGTCAAAGACTTCCCAGTCTTCCTCATAGGATGCCTCTGGTGGTACTGTGGTGGGAGGCACATCCACATATGTCATTTCTGGACTGGAGCCTGGAGCTGAAACCACAAAAGCAATTCAGCAAAGATTAGATGAGAAACAAGAGCTGAAAACACTAAGCAGACCCAGCAGTTCTCCTTAACTTCATTGCTACTTTAATGTTTAATTAAAATAAAATTTAAAAAATCTTGGTATTGCAGAATCATGTTTTCTCAGCTGTGGCATCAACCTGTGAGAGGGGGAAGGTCGGCATCAGCATCAAGCTCTCCTTCTTCTGTTGTGGGAGATGCCTCGAGGATGTTGGGAGGTCGTAAAGGTGGCAGGTGGGATGCACTAGAGTAGAAGTTAGTGGTGGCACACACTTCCTGTGTGGATGTAGCTGTGCTGGTGGGTGTCTCCACCACTTGCTCCATGTCCAGCTGCTTGACTATCTCTTCGGCCTCCACTGCCTGGTCAGGAGAGTCTGAGCCCGAAGAGGCTAAAAAAGAACACAGTGACAAAGCATTTACAGGGCTGACTTTGGCTTACCTTTTTTTTTTTTATATCAATACCAAATCAATTTCGATACCAAATCCTGAACAATACTTTTCTCCTAATACCAATGTCTTAAAATTGCATTTTTTTAAAAAGGCATTAATGTTAGAAAGCTTTACTTTAAACTATTTTTGGAAGTAGTTTCAGAAGATAAATTATAGAATGTGGTTTAATTCTGGTTATGCTTAAACCCCATTAGTTGTCATTAGTTTAGGTTTTTAAATGCTAAGATCCGAAAGTGTACAGTGGGCAGTTCTTTAATCTTTCTACCTGATGTTTACTTCAACCCAGAAAGGCAGAATTCTCAAGAATCTTGTTCATATTTCATCTGTGACCTCCACAATCAAGACACAGAGAAACCAATTTGGTTTAGCATGTTTGTTATGGTTCAGTCCAGCTGTTTACAAAATGTATACAGTACCAACTCAAGTAACCACACAGCCAGATGATGAGCCAGATATGAGATTAAAATCTGATGACGGAACAATTCACTTCCACCTGGAGTAAACCACCACAATGACGAAAGGGATACACCACGGGTTTTCCTAAACTGGGGAACAGGGGCCCAGCGCCCCTATGCCTACTCGTGTGCGCCCTCTAGTGTGTTTTTTTTTGTTTTTTGAGCACCCCTAGCAAATTAATATCTTAATAAATCACATAATCAAAAAGCATCATCATTATTCCAGAACAGTCTGATTATAGTAATGGTCCAAAGTGCTAAGTGGTCCGAAGTGGGTGGTGCCCAGTCGCTTTGATACTGTGTAGTAACTATGTAACTTTTCTGTAGCGAGTAGGTATGTGCATAAGAAGCATTGCAAGCTAGTTTGCTGGTTATGATGCCATTGGATTTAACGTGAGGGCATGCGAGCAACGCTATGTGTCGAACTGAACAATAGCCTAGTACAACACCAAGCCAAGATTGTCTGCTGTGCAATTGCTTGCAGCGTGATAATTTAAAAGTCAAATAAAATAAGTATGGACACGATCCATCAACATGGGCTTTGACATCTACCAGTTTCGAGTAGCCTCTTTAACGTTTCTCCCCTCATCATTGCACAGAGTGTCATCTTGGGTAAATGTTTTTAAATTTTATTTGCCCCAACACCAAGCTAATGTACCAGCACGTATCAGAAGAGCTGACTCCCGGTGAGCGAGAACCAGGTCCCCTTTCACTCAGCTCACTAACTACTTTTCCACAGAACATATTTACTAGGAATTAGCTGGTCAACACAACCAATATCCCTCTTCCTGGATATTTAAGCAGCATTTTGGTTTTTCTGGTAAATCAACTCGATGCATCTGACTCCTCCTTTGCCATGCACTGCAGCAAGGCATACATGTGAATGCACCATAATGATCCAGAGTCAAGAACAAAACAGGTAACATCACTGCAGACACCTCACATTCTGGGCAAAACCTCTTCCCCTCTGGTAAACAGTGTTCACAAAAATAGCCAGGCACTGGACCAGTCTTTCTCTGATAAACTTTGACAGTCAGAGCAGCAGAGAGATCCATATCTTTCCTGTCTTAACAGAAAGCTGATCACATCAATGCAGTGCAGGGGTCACCAACACGATGCCCGCGGGCACCATGTCGCCCACATGGGTCGCCCGCAGGCTTGTTCTGAAAATAGCACAACTCAATAGTGAGCTGCATCTAAAATTTAATTTTATTCTGTTGCTATTCTTTTTTAATCACACTTGCATTTCTATAGATTTTAAAATGACAATATCTTATAAATATGTTCATAAAACATGAAGTATAGCACTGTATTTGTCCCGTATATCTCAGAAATGAAAGAGTCAATTCCTCGATATATCTGTGGACCTAAGAGGTTTATTCGCCCGGGGCAGTGGAAACAATGTAAAAACACTGTGTGGAGAACAAGAGAGAAGATGAAGCACTGCAGCTGAATTAGCCAAATTACAACTAAAGTAGCAAACTGTGTTTCTGAGCTGATTCATAACAGATTCATTAAAGCTTAGTTCAACCTTTGCTCTCCTGGTAGGGTTGGTTGGTATACATATATATATATATATGTCTGATATGTCCTGGGTCTTCCTCTGGGTCTCCTCCCAGTGGGACATGACAGTAACACCTCCCGAGGTGGTCATGACCCAAAGTTGATGACCATAGGTGAGGGTAGGAACGTAGATTGACCGGTAAATCGAGAGCTTCGCCTTTTGGCTCAGCTCCTTCTTCA
>JBAMYA010000018.1:7776022-7796535 GCA_037176975.1 Arrhamphus sclerolepis
CCCCCCCCCCCCCCCCCCCCCCTCCTCCCCCCCTCCCCACCCCCCCCCCCCCCCCCCTCTCCCAAACTGTTGTTTGAAATTGGCACTGGCTTGTTGTGTTAGGACTGAATGACTACAACGATGTAACTGTGGCAATTCACGGCACATTTAATAGCAGATGGGTTGCAATTTGAAGAAAATGAATCATTGATTAGAAAACATTTTGATACTCAGTGGTGTCATTGAAATGATCTATTTTTGACACCCAGCCTGAGAAACTTGTTTTTGTCAAGGCACAAAACACAATCTGGACTTGCAAAATAAAAACACATTGCATTCAGTATTGCACAAAGGTGTAAAAAAATAAAATAATAATAATAATAAAAAAAAAAAAAAGACATGACACTACTGCTATAATGTTGAATCCATCTGAAAAGGCGTCTATCTGAAGGAGCAGCATGAGAGTATATAACTGCTGCAAAGGCTACTTTATTGTGTTTACAAACATAGGTTGCACTCTGCATTAAAAAAAAGTTACAAAAAAAAAAAAAAAAAAAAAAAGAGAAACCAATGGGAAACAAATGTAGTAGGGGGGTTTTACTGGAACCTCAGAGAGTCCTTACCATTTTTAGCTGGTGAAAAGAAGTTGAAAACAGGGGAGAAGATGGTCCCAAGGAGAGATGTTCTGGGAGGGCTGGTGGTCACCTCAACAGCGGTCGTTTCCTCCAAACCACCATTGGGCTTCTCCGTATTCCTGTCATGATTGGTTGCCTCTGCAGAGGATAATTGACAGTTTCAGAGAATTAAAAGGAGACGTGCAAAAATGTAATAATTTTTTTTTTTTTATGATCATTTGTATGCTACTCACGCCCATTGAAAGTGCCCCTCTTGCCGACTCTGCTCACAGTCCTCCGTGGGGTGTTGGTGTTTGGGGGTGTAGAGGTGATTAAGTTGTTGTCCACATCACAGTGGAGGCGTGTCTTTTTAGCTGGGGTTTCCTGCTGTAACTGGCCAAGAGAAAATAGTTGTAAATAACCATATTCAGTGTCATCTGAATATGGTTATTTACAATTGTACAAGAGCTTTGTCCAGGGTGGACAATGCTCTTGTACAATTTAATTTTTCTAATCAATGATTAATCCCAACTCACTTTTTTTTTTTTTCTTCTGCTGTCAGCATTAAATCTCTCAAAGTTTTAAAAAGTTCTGCTCGTTCTTTTTTTTTGTTTTTGTAATAATCTTCCCACTGATGGGGGCAGTGCATGAAATGACACCCAACGCAACAGCTGGAACTTGTGGTTTCATCTAGAACAACATAGCTAGAGTTTTGTTTTCCTTTTTCCCCATTATTATGCATTAATAAACATACATTTCTAGATGTACTATGCTCAACTGTGTGTGGTCACAAAATGGATGCAAGACAAAATTAAAAATTTCTAACCACAGGATTTGTGGTTTCACTAAAAAAAATGGCAAAATTATTTGAAAGAAAGTAACTCTTAATTTCAGCATGATTGCAGATGTGAATCTTTAATGACGTCATGAATTTATTTTGATTCACCTGTGAATGATCCGATGCATCTAAAGATATAGCTTGTTGTTTTCCTTGTCAAGTTATTTCAAGAGCAAAGTTAATTTTCCTTGATTGGTCAGTAAACACAGAGTCTTGCCTTTTGGCTCAGTTCTCTCTTTATCACAACAGACCAGTACAGAGTTCGTATTTCTGCAGATCCGTCAAACAGTCTCCATTCTCCCCCACTTATGAACAAAACCCCAGGATACCTGAACTCCTCCACCTAATAAAGAACCTCACCAACTTCCCGGAAAGGGCACCCCACCCTCTTCCTACAAACCATCTTGGATTTGAAAATGCCAATTCTCATTCCCACTCTCACTGGAGTAAACTGCTCCAGTGACAGCTAAAGAGCACCAGAAAGACCACATAATCTTCAAAAAGCAAAGTTGCAATCCTCAGGCCACCAAACAAGTTCCTCCCAACCCCTTGGCTGTGCCTAGAAATTCTTACCTCAAAAGTTATGAAAAGAATAGGCAAAAAAAACAAAAAAAAAACAATCATGTTTCACAAATTCAGTAAAAGCCAAAGTAAAAGCTACTTAACAAGCTTTGCTCACAGAATCCTTTAACTGGGCTTTTGGCTGTAGAGTGCATGTTTGTGAGAGGCACTAATACTCCGGGGTGTGCAAAAGCCAAGGACACCAGGGACGCTAGGAGTTCCCCACAACTGAATAATGCCACCGATGTTTCATTACGGAAGATAAACATTTGATGATTCCTTTCCTCTGTTTGGGCTGGAAAGCAACATTAACAGTCCATACAGAGGGATGCAAACATTTGGTCAGGGTTAAAGTGTGCAATGTGGTTCTTCCTTTTAGTGGTCATCAAAAATATTTGAACCATGTTTTACAAATAGTGTGTAAGTTTGTGCTTTGAGGATAATTAAAGAAATCTTAACATATACAAACTTATGTTCAGTCTGTGCACTGATGCAAACTGTCCATGAGTACACTGCAATGACCCCTAGGATCCAGAAACTTCACGCTTGTACCTTTCATGACAATTCTGACACTATTGGAGTTCGGATTTATGAATGGGCAACTGAGGAATGAACAGCAGAATGCAGTCATGGTAAAAAGCGCCTTTGAAAAATTTGACAGATACTCATCTTGCTATTGTTATCTTGTGTCACAAAGTGTCATGAGATTTAAGTAAGACTAGAGCTGGACCAGATGACAAAATTTACTTCTGGTCAATATGATGATATTCCAGTATCGATATGAATATGAAGACATCCTATAAAACTCTAATGTATTAATAAGTTTCATATTTAATTTAAATAGGAAACATTCTCTAAATAAATCAATGTTTGCCTTTCATTTAAACATATCCAAGAAATGACATTACCATCAAACCAAATGTCAAGAATGTTCATAATTAGAATTTGTATCAAAATATTAAAAATGCGTTTGAAAGTCATTACATCATTATTGAAAACCTGCAATATAATTTGTTATTGAATTATTGTCCAGCCCTAAGTCGGGCAGGTAAAATTGTATTTAAAAGCTCTACATTAGGGCACAATGAGACAGAGTAATGAAGAGGGGGGAAAACAGATATACATGTTATATGTGTATGTAAAACTTTAAAAACATTTGTCTTTCTATACGCAAGGCTTACCGACTTGAATTTTCCACTTGTTACAACCTCCTGTCACTGCACGCCAACTTTGTGGGCTAAAAGCTAAAATTAGACAAGAGCCCGAGTTCTCGGACAAGCTGCTGCATTCCACTAGACGTTTCTTTGGAAACATGACACTCTGCACCAAGAAACACTGCATTTGACTCAGAGACCTCAAGAGCACATTTGTAAATACAACATGAAAGAGGGTGCCAAAAGGCTCTTGTTCAACATTTTAAAAGCAGATGCACTGAGGAGGGCACATTCTACACCAAATATAATAATTTAATTCTCCCAGGAGGGACACCATAGTCACAGTAGATCTCAGCGGCTTGTTACCTTAACAGTATTTCCTCTTATGAACTTCTTGATGGTGGAAAACAATCCCCTCCCTCCACTGGTGGGTGGATCTTCTTCTACTTCTGAATGCCTCCT
The DNA here is from genome assembly GCA_037176975.1 of Arrhamphus sclerolepis. Taxonomy (NCBI): domain Eukaryota; kingdom Metazoa; phylum Chordata; class Actinopteri; order Beloniformes; family Hemiramphidae; genus Arrhamphus; species Arrhamphus sclerolepis. Next base: position 7,779,631 of record JBAMYA010000018.1, read on the forward strand.
CTTGGTTCGGGATGAGCGGTTCGCCAGAGTGGGGTTTGGTTGCTGAGACGCCTTACGCATTCTCAGCTTCATCGTTTTAGCAGTCACATGTAAGGCTGTTCAAGAAAAATCAGACATGAAGAAAAATGACAGTGGATAAAAGGGAAAAAAAAAGAGAAGACACTGAAGCACATACACAAGTCTGTTAGTGGATAAAAACATGTCTATGAGTCTTTTTCTCTTTCTTTTAAAATGGAGAGGTCTATGGGGTGTATCTTTGTGTAGAACAGTAATATTGGTTCCTTTTTGCCAACATCTGGATGCATTCACGATCCCATTTCACTTACATCAGAGGATCACAGCAGCCACAGCTGGCTTTACTTCTATTTGTACAGTGAAGTGTGTGTATGGGGGGAGGAAAAAAAAAATTCCCCCGGATTTTATTATACACAAGTTCCACCAGATCACAACAAGCAAAAATACACACATGAATGCATTGTAATCCATCTTCTGGAAGAAATACACATGCTCCGAAGATAAATGGCATGGCATTACCCATAAGAGAAAAACTAACAGATTCAAACAAGGTACATTGACCATCACGTGTATTGAGGCTCTTGTACTTATGTACCTAAAACTGTAACCTGATACAAAGCGAACCTGTCAGGAAGCCTCATCACATAACTGCAATTTCCCATTACATACTGGACATCTTGCATACTGTAAATGTCCTTTACCACATCTGTTTTCCATTTACAGTTCTTTTGTGTTTATCGTTGTGCAGTGTATGAGCCACACAGGGGAAACTATGATTAATCACAGCCCCGAACACAACCCTCAAACTCCTCATTAGTCCATCATATGAGAAATTTCCCAAATTTAAATAGTCAAGATTCTGCAAAATCATTTTTGGAGATATAATTAAGCTTGTGTGTACTTTTGAAAATTAAAACAACTGATGAAGCAAGCAGTTAGAAATGTAAGATCTGAGGAGCTGGTAAAAGATAAGACAATGATGGAGAACAGGCAGATTTGAACTGACTGTTCACTCAATAGTTGGTTAAAATTCATTTGTTAAACAATAGTGCTGATTGGAGTGGACAATTAATCAAAGATTAACTGACACTAAAATTCAGAACCTGTAACAATGTAATCTTGCCAATGTCAGTTATTTTATATATTTAATAGGTATCATAAATAGTGAGGTGTGCCCTTTCACTTATGCTAAAAATCACAAATGTTTGTACTTTCATTGAAAATGAAAAAAAAAAAAAAAAAAAAAATTGTAAAAGTTGAGCATATATGCAGAAAAACTTCATCAGTGCAACAAAGGCAAGATAATCAAGTAATCATATTTACTTTCAGTCATATAGTCCAGTCCCAGTACTGATGGTTTTGCTTATCTTTGCTACCACTACATTTGTATGTGTTGACGAAATAAATTTAAGGAAACCCAATGTTGTAGTTCTGACACCTCACTATTTCCCCCGTTCTCGTCTTACCCAAGATTTAAGCATTTCATCCTGTCAAATTTTAATTCATAAGGTATCAAGTGTCCTCAGTGGATGACGGGTCTGGCCAACAAGCCTTGGACTATGGCAAATGTCACTATAAAGCCATCCTGTTTTAAACTACGTAAAAATGTGGTTTGGCATTGTCTTGCTGAAGTAAGTGAGGCACTTAGTTAAAGAGATTGTTCTGACAAGCCAGATGACCCCTGCAGCCTAGAAGACATGATATGCATGTTTTTAAAGGAGAAATGACTGACAATTGACATTTACATTGATTTTGAGTCAATGCATGTTCAGTTTTTTAGCTGTTATATTTTCCTTAAATTTATTGAAGCTTGATTCAACTTTATTTGGAAACTGAATGTGCAATTATTTATTGCTGCTGGTGCATTTTATTTTACTATCATCATTTGTTTTTACAATTTCTCTTAGGAAGTTATTGCTTAGTTTGGTAAGAAATGTTGAAGTCAAGTCTGGCACCTTTAGTCTCTTCCACAAGGTGCAGCATACAGCTTGATAATTCAACTATATCAGACCAGTGACATTGATCATTGCACAAACCCCAGGCACAGATACTGAGACAGAAGAAGTTGGATCAGTGCACCCCTACTCAACACATCTGTTTGTCTTGAATGAATCCAAGTAAACCTCTAACCTTTTGAGCCCTACACCTAAAATATAAGCGTCAAAATATATATTAACAATTTCATTCTGCTTTCAATTAAACAGCATGATCCAATTATATATTTTTTCTTTTTGAGTGACTTCGTTAGTTTTGTTTGTCAAAGCTGATACATGCTGCTAACTTTGTAAATCTTCATTACATGACTTTCTCGTGTAATATAAGTAACGGGGGTGCAGCCTATTATCTTTGCATTTTGCACAGCTTGTCTCTCTGTGATCATACCACATTGCAAAGTACATTGGTGCTGTGTAACAAAACAGAATTTCATATAGTAGGGATAGAGAAAAAGCAAAACTCCGTGTCAGAGGTGACAACGTGTTCACAGCTGGAAATCACCCATCTTTCCAGGCTGTCGGTCACTGACCACAGGATCACGCACACAGCTAGGTGTGAGCAAGTGAGCGGGAAATAGAAACATGCATGCGACTGTATGAGGCGGCTAGCAAATGCTACTCATGGAAACAGCGAGGCCCTCCCGGCAGCCCACTCGCTTTACTAAAATTTATCTCGAGGCTTCACACGTCGGTAAAGCTTGCCTCACGACAGACGCCAATTCAGTCTAAACGTTTGGACAGACCGCACACAACAGGTCTAGTTGTCGCAAGCATACATAAGCGTATGTTTGTAAAGGTTGTGTTCGTGATTAACCAGCTCTGCAGCTAACGCCACCCAGGTCAATGAAGCACAAGAAGGCCGTATTACGAGTTTGGAGTGCGAACACGCAACTTTGTTTTACAGCAGTTTCACTCCATATATCTGTTCATTTACCTGAAATGAACAGCAGGGTTTAGAATGTCATTATGTACTGGCACTGAAGTTTTGAGTTTTCTGTACCGGAAGGTAACGTTAGAACTTCACCAAGCAATGCCCAAATAGGCTAACTTACCGCTAGCGAGCCAGTGGGACATCGTAACCTGAGCGAAATAACGTTAAAAAAATATATACATATATACGGTTAGGATAGCTACACAAATAACATTGGTTAGGTATCTGTGGGCAAGTTGAGTGGGCTGTTAAACTGGAAAACTTTTCTGCATAACAGTTAGTATTAACAGTGGACGTTAAATCAAAGCACACAACATAGCAACGTTATCTAAATTATCCGCTGATGCAGTTACCGTTTATTGTAGGTGCAATTAAATGAATGTCATTCGTCAGATGAGAAATAAAAATGTGTTTTGACATATTTTGAGATTGTACTAAACAGAGAAGACAGCACCAGCGTACGAACGCAAACCCTCAACCCCAGCGGAGGAATGCCAAATTTGGACGTTAGCCTCGGGGCTGGCAAAACACACACACACACACATAACCTTGCGATAGTTAGTGTTAAACCTTCGCTGTCCGAGTAGAATGTAGACTTTTCAAGAATTTCCAATTAATGTCCCTGAAAGCGTTTATTGTACGGGTGTTTTTTATGGATGGTGGGTAAAAGCTGAATTTCAGTAACATTTATGACTTAGCAGGCCACATTTCAGCCGTCCTTAGCTTAGCATTGCTAGCTCAGCCCCACATCGCCGCGCCGAGTTGAAAACCATCTCCGGGCTAGCAGATGTTGACGGGCACGGAGGGGAAAATATCTTCCCCGCATGTTAGCCAACATTACACGACAGCCAACCCAAGAAAACAAATGCACGAACAGAGGCGGTTTGACGTTGGTGACTTACTTTACTGTGATCCGCTGTTTTGAAAATGATGACTCGAAGGCAGATTAACCATCACAACAGAGGCACTGGTCCTTTTTTCTTGCGATCGGCTCCGACTTTTATTTCTGTACATTTGCTGCTCAAGGGCCGTCTCCGAAATGAAACACCGTTGTGTTACCAGGCGCCATTTCCCGCCTCTGCTCAGTCTCTCCGAGACAGATACCCGTATGGGACACAGACACACCCCCTTACCTCTGAAAAACACCAGTCTGCAGCGACTCAAGTCTGTGAGCCAAACAAATTTCATTTGCATTGTCTTTAGATGCTTTAAAAAAACTCTACATCTGATATGTTACACCTGCCTGAAAAACCTTGACTATAATATATAACGGTCACATTGATAATCACACATTTTTATATCCAAAAAGATATCTAACTTAAGCATATAAATCGATTTCTGCCTCAGCAGTAATACAACACAATATTTCAGATTATATATTTGTTTGGCCAAAAGACATACAGATAGAAATGTGTGATGTATCCATGTACCAGGAATCAGAATAGAGCCACAGCCAAAAATCCTCATCTGGTTCACAGTTTGGTGCTACATGGTTTGCATTTTTTAAGCAAGAAAATTCTAAATATTAAACATCTAACACAGCAAATGTGATGTATTTTAACATTGAAAGCAGAATCCTCCACATAAACTCCATGTTACTGAACACAAACTATCACGATTACTTCTAAACTTACTCTAAAACACTATAAGAAGTGACAGATGACATGAAGCATCACCTTTAATAAAATTAAGTTTACATTCATTATGCCTTTCCAATAAGAACTTTGTTTTCCTGGTTGCACAAACAAAGCTGATTTCAGGTTCACAGGTTTCCCCTGAAGGTGAGGAATTAGGTTTCCTTAGTACAAATGGTAACAGTTCAACTACATCATGTTCAAGAGACCCCATGAATGGAAGCTTATGTAAGGTTTGTCAGTTCCATGTGTGCTTGGTAAATCTTTGCACAGTGTGGAGGATACTAATACCACTCTAAGTATTGCTTAAGCAATAGTATTTTGCTCAGTTTGATTACCAAAAAGTTTCAAATGCATGCAACAGCATTTAAAAACCAAAGGAGGAGCACATTTGAGTGTCTGTCACAAAAGAAGAAGAATCATTTAATAGGCCATAACATAAAGTCCTTGGCAAATGTTTCGTGTTCCCACTCCTAAAAAAGTGTTCCATGTAAAAGTTCCAGAAATATGTTAGAAAGGCAGAATGCCAAATTAGTCTCTGAGAAATGTCTCAAGAATTGTTTGTTTATAGCAAGCAGAAGCAAACAGAAAAAAAAGGTAAAACAAAATGACTTGAACTTCAGACGAGAGTCTTCTTTAGATCTCTCCAAAGAACTGATGCAGTTATTCAGTACCAAAACTCAACAGTCAATGTACAGTATATATTTTTTGTACTCATCGTTTTAAACCATTTGCAGATCTACAGCCGCACAGCAAAGTGCCAAGAGATTTTCTTCATTATGTGACATTATTCAGAATTACATTGTCCATTTCTCAACATAGTCCATGACACCAAGAATGCCCCCAATATATTTTTAAACATACTAATGTTTGAACTATTTTGTCAGAAGACACCCCACTTGTAGAGGATGGTCTTAGTGTTTTTTAATAAGTTACAGCTGCATGACTTCCCATTCAAAGGATGTCATTGCCTGGATGTCTTTTTCCATAGTCCACAGCCCGTTCTCCTTGCATGTCCCGATCGTCGTCATCTAGGGAAAGAAATTTTAGAAAAAGGGAAGCAAGAACATTAGAGATTGCATAGTGTGTAAAATACAAAGGCTTGTAACTATAGTCTACTTTATTACCACACAGGAAAACTGACACTGTTGCCTTAATCGATCATGTGTAAATGTATTCAGAAGAAATATCCATTTGTTAGAGGAATAATTTCCTACATCCATGTGGGAAATTATTTTTTTGATGGATAAATTTAAATAAAACAACTTCCATACACTTAATTTAAGTCATTATACTTTACATAAAATACATCATCACATTTGGGAATGACAGATGTAATACAAATACAACCATGTTTTCATCTCTGGGATGTTTGGATGAATACAATTATGTTTTTGTTTTGTTTTTTAGATGAATTACAACAAATTCGGCTTTATATAAATGTAATGTTGGATAGAATCCGACCTAGAAGGCAATTAAGAAAAAAAAAAAAAGACAAAACACAATCACAACAAAGAAAATACGGGCATGCATTTCAATGTTTCAAGGAGATCACAGATATACTGAGGAGCACAGTGAGCTATATCTAATATCTACTGGTCTAGATGTGGGTCAGATGTTTGGTGGGCACGGACAGGTGGTTTAGCTAAAAAGAAGCACAGGCATGACAGAAAATACTGGATGGCAAATGAATTACTCTCACAGAACCGTAAGTTCAAGAGTCAAGCTCTCCTTGTACATGTCGGTAAAACGGTACCAGGACTGAAGAAGCGTTTCATTCACAGGAGTCCTGCTTTGACTCCCAGAATAGTTTTGTCATAATTCATGAATATCTTCATGGTTTCAAGGACCAAACTCAGGGTACTGTGAGCTACTCAGGTCAAATGTAGTGGGGCAGTAGCAGGACAGGGGCGGAGGAAGGGAGCAAGGGACGAATGGTGGATACATATTTGGACAGGCAGTCCACAGTCCCCCAGGCTGAGCTCACCTTGAACGTCTTCCTCCCCACCATCACCATCCTCTTCCTCATTGTAGGCCAGCTCGGCCTGCTTGTCGGCCTCATACTCACCCACGTTCCCATCATCCCCATTGTAGTCCGCTAGCTTAGAGCCGTGTTGCGGATCTACTGGGGACTCGTTCTCATCAAAGAACCGGCCTGCAGGAGGCAGAGAAGGGCCTCATCAGGAAGGGAGGGAAGCAGAGGCAGTTGTAGGAAGACAGGGAGGTGAAAAACTGCACAAAGAATGCACGAAGGACCAAGTGATAGCTTAAAGAGGATGACAAGACAAAAGCATGAGGTGAGTACACAGTGGCAAGAGTTTCAGTGGAAGACACTTGTTTCCAAGGAAGAAAGAAAAGGGAAGTGTTCACTTAAACGCAAAGACAAAGCAGGAAATAAATAGGGTTTCTTTAAAATGATGCATCTTTAAAGGTAACATCATGCTCTTTTTTTTTTTTTAAATACAAAATGACATTTTACTAAAGTCTTAAAAAATCTTATGATCTGTTCATAGCAGGCAGTTTAAGAGTAGGAGTCAGACGCTGCACCTGCTTCCTACACGGGGTATGCCTCTAAAATAAATACATTAAATAAAAAGGGACAGTTTTACACTACCGCCTTCTAAAGTACAGCAAGTGCAGTATGGTGTGAAATTGGGTAGAAATAAACATGAGGAAGAAGGGAAATTTTACTCGGATCTGACTCTATGATCACAGTATCCTGCAAATTTTTACAGCTCACTGAAAGACATTACTTTCAGACATATTGACAAACAAAATGATACCATTATATTAGAGGTATGTATGGTGAGCTATGTTTTCTCCCATTAATGGATGTGAAAGGGACAAAATATTAATGTAAGATGTCTGTCTAGTGTAGATTGTTCAGGGTGTACAGCTTGAATTCTACTATTCAATTGTTTATAAACCAACCATTTGAGTGACGCTTACAAATTTGCCAAGTGCCAAAGCGCACTCATTAAGCACGTACAATTTGTAAAAAAAAAAAAAACTCAGGCAACACCTGACAATGGCAAAAATAAGACATATTGTGGGGTTTTGTAATTGGCTTTTTTGTGCACTTGCATTAATGAGTTTTTTTTAACTCTCTCTTTGTGGTCTAATGTATCTTAGAGACTACTTTGTATTGACCTAAAATGAGGTAAATAACATTCAGTGAGCAGTTTTTCTTCCTCCCAGTCAGCAGCATCAGGAAAAAAAGATTAAAAAATAAATAAAAAAAGCTCAAAAACTTGGGTGGTGCCATTGTTCATTTAATGTGATTTATAGGATCCTTCTGTAAATAAATGAAAACCTAGTAATCTACTGTGTATGCCTATTGGTTAATGGGACTGCAGTGTTTCCTGCCTGTGATGTATCGAATGTTGTATTCATGTCTGACTTTGTAATCACAATTTCTTACGGAAAAGCATTAGAGTGCTCATTCAGATATGACTTAGGTATATACTGAGCTATTGTCAGACTGATGGAAAAAGGTGCACGTTTGGAAGAGATTTGATGGAGATGAAGGAGTGGAACATTTAAACAAAGAGAAGAAGGCAGAAAAGGGAGCAGAGCAGAGCAAAAGCCAGGCACGAGGAATGAAAAATCTGGAAGCCACGTGTGTGTCATTTCTCTCCCCTTTTCTAAAAATGAGGCCTCTCTGTACTCCCTGACAGTGCTTCTACAACAAATGACTTACATTCACTTGTATACTCAGTAAGAAACCAGCAAAATACATATAAATTGCGATGCAGAAGACTGCATCTTACCCTCTGCATTGCAGAGAGCTGTAAGATAGCGAGTAAGCACAAAGAGAGCTAACAAGTTACTATTTCCTTCATTACTCTTCTACAGCCCTTAAAATCCTTTAATGAAAGAAAAGTGACCAGTTAACACACGCAAGCACCCAAACACCGTCTCCAAATCCATTTGTCATATTTTTTTTTCTTCGAGATATGCTAAACAGACTCACTTTGGCGGTGGTGCACTGTGTCTGCTGCAACCTTATCTTTGGCATGGTGGAGCTGGATGGGGTTTGGCAACTGAGCGGCATTGGGGGGCAGAGGAATCCTCTTCAAATGTTCACTGTCACCCTTGACACCATCAGGAGCTGACAGGGAGAAAAAAAACAAAACACAAGATTACCCCTTGACTACTTGGAGCAAATGGCAGTATTTCAATCTGGACTCTTTAACATAAGACCTTAAAGGATGTCACGCAAATGGAAAAATTAGCACAAAAACATTAAGTCAGTAAGGCTACACCTCAACAATGCTTTAAATCTACCGCATGGCTATAGACTATAAAGTATGCATATAAAATGATACTAGTATGTGGAAATAGTGAAGCGTGTACCTTGAATTTGTCTTTGCTGTTCTCCCAGCTCATCTGCCTTAATACCCCCTTTGTTATCTTCTTCGAAAACGATTGTTTTGTCTGCCTGTCTGATGATGCCTGGAGGTGCAATCACTGCTGCTCTGCCCTCCACCCTGTCCAGCTGGAGTCTGGGCTGATCAAGTGACAGGCCTTGGCCTCCAGGACCATCAGCTGCTCCAAGTCCAGGTTCAGCACCAGCTGCGACAACATCATGGTGCTTCTGGGTGATGGCTGGTTTTTTCAAGGCTGTAGGTAAATACCAAAGAGAGAGCACTCAGGAACGGCAATTTTCTATCATATTTTATTTGCAAAGGAAAAAGATATCTTTCTTTAAGCCACCATCTTCTATGCGAAAGTGAAATTTCTTGTAATTTGCACCTCAGCATTGTCAGTTTGTAGAGCACTAAATCTCTACATCTTATGAGAGTAAATGTGAATGAAAACTATAAAAGCTTATATTAATTATATTATTTCAATTTGAAATCCCTATAACAAATCTAAGCAGGTTCAAATGAGACTGTCATCATTCATACAGCTACACTTTGCTTATCATTCATGTCTTCAATAAGTGCGTCAAACAGAGACTGCTCTTAGAGGTTTAGATTTATTACTTACCAAACTGCACTTCATCAATTTTTCCCACCTCACTGTCTTCAATACCAGGCATGCCAGCATCACTGCCAGGTTTACCCATCTCTTCTGTAACAGAGTACAGGGAATGAAGTGCAAGTCGTGGACAGAATGGTACTCAAGTAGTTGGCTGAGACATAAAAATGCATGAATGTACAGTAATTACAATTTAAAAACATTTGCTTAATACAAAACAAGTGGTGTTCGTCGAGTTATTTTAAGCAGTGAAACTGTACATGTTGTGCAGAACTGCACTGACATAGCATGAAATAGTTAGGACATTACATGCATGAACTGACATGGACACACCCACTCTACCTTTCAGATCTGACTGCCTGTCATGCCTGTGAGTGGCCACCGTATGGCGCTCTCCAACCTTGTCCACACCAGGTGCTGCACCTGCATGTCTACCTGCCACAACAGCCTTTTGGCCATCCATCATACTCTAAAAACATATCAAGAGAGAAGGAGAGAAAGAAGCAAACTGAAAATAGAGAAGAATTTGTGAATTAACAAATAGCTGCATTTAGATGTTTCAACTGTAACTGCATCATATATTCTTAAGAAAAATCCAAGAAGAGTCAGCAAATGCTGCCATGCTGAATAAATTAGTTACTACAAGAACTGCCGTCCTGTTTTTTTCCGCACTAACCTGTTTCAGCTTGGATGCTTCTTCCTCCAAGGTCTTTTTTGTTTCTTCATATTCGTCTTTCAGTTGTGCAATCTGACGTCCACACTGTAAACTAGGCAACAAAAACTTATTGTAAGTTTGGTAGGTTTGGTTGAATAGTGTTTGTCTTTTTGCTTTGAAAGGTTGAAAGTATCTTAGTAACAGAAAATGCTGAAGAAAGGACGTTTCATGCCTCCTTTTGACAAAATATTATGTTCCCCTATCTGATACAATGAGACGTTTCTCAGTCCTTAAGCAACCAGTAAGTCCACCGTGAGGTCATGGATATTGTAGCAGAACGGTCAGATTATCAATCTGCATCATACAAACTAAATCAAATCAATCTGCAACATACAAACTAAACAACTAAAGAGATTGTTTCAACAGGGAATGTCAAGCACATTATTAACACCTGGAAGGACAGCTTTTCAGACGAGACACATGCTGAAGACAGGCAAATGTGGAGACTGAAATACCTCTCATACTCCAGCTTTTTCTCCAAGGTGGTGCTATTTTTCTTCACTTCTTTTAGCTGCTGCTCTTGCTTCATGAACTCCTGCTTCAGTTCCTTTAGCTGCTCTGTTTGCAGGAACAAGCACAACAATTTTTGAAAAGGTCTGACTGTTAACTTGAGTTCACAGTTTTCCTACCAGGCTATCATTAAACTTACCTTTCAGTCTCTGTATCTCAGTCATCTGGGCTGTAACATCATCTTGTAACTTAATCTATGGCAAGAGAGAAATTATACGTCCAGAAATCATGTCAGTTGAGGAAGAACTACATATATTCTAATCTACACACCAAGAAACGTTCATTTTAGTTTATTACAACTTTAGTGTGCAAGAGACTCTCTAGTCTGAAACATTACAACAAACAATTTTAGCTTCATTCCATGCAAGGGGAACAGATTCTTCCAGATGGTCCCTTCTTTAAACAGGTGCCATTCAGAGCAACATTTGCTTTATATTCACATATTCACCTCATGCCTGGTCTACAATTTCAAGCTGAGAAAAATGTGAGACTGAACAAAAAAGGATATACTATACTTAACAGAAGAAATATCTTTGTAACATTAAGGAAATTACAGAGCAGATGTTAATAACACAGTCAATGCAGGTTTGCTATTGTTCTAACAAGACCTCTCTTTCATTACGTTTCATCTCACTCAGCAGGCAGGAAAACTGCCCCCCCCCCCCTTTACAGGGTAATGAAATCCAAAACAATAGTTCTGCAATAATCTATGAAACTCTTGGCCGTCCTCAGTTTTATGATTTAATAGCATTTTAGATTGCAGGCATAAGCTGATTAGGGGATGATTACTGACTGTGTGATATGTTTAGGAACTTTAAAAAAAAAAGAGCCTCTCTCTCTGTATGTAATGTGGATCTCTGTTGAAACAGGGCTGAACTGGCGACAAAGAAAGGTGTGGAGCAAACACCAGTCAGCGCTTACGTGTCTCCAGGAACAGAGAGCCGGATACAGAAACTACCAGTATACAGGATTCACAAACACTGATAGTTGTTTAAAAGAAAAAAAAATCTTTTGTTGGATCATCCATTTAAATATACAGTTTTATTCATTTATTTGTTTTTGCAACAACAGGTTTTAATCTATTTGCTGAGCACGTTGAACCATCACCCACGCTTCTGTGTATAACCCTCTACAAACAGTGTCATCTTGCTGCTTGTACAGGACAAGCCCAAGGATAACGCTGCCCCTGGGACGACGTTTCATGTGCTGGGGTTAAGGACAACTTAGCAGCAAATGTACACATTCGTTGCTCGTGACCTTCCACCACGCTTATGCCTTTGTAGGCAAACATTCATTATCGGAAAACAGCGATAACCTCAAGGCATGTAAGAATAAAGTAATCTCGTGCATCCGGTATAAATTATGTCTCACGACTCCTGTCTAATGGGTTCCAAGTTTAGTTTAAATGGGTAGATATTGAATTAATTCAGCGCTGGATAAATGTCTGGTAGAAACAACAAAAGAAAACTAAAAGGCTGGATGCAAGTTAAAGAACAACTTCACTATCTTCTGTTGTCGGAATATCTCCACAACAACACAACTCCAGAGGGTACTCTGGACACAAAATCAAATGAGGTGTGGGCCAACCACTGCACAGGACAAGAGCTGGGAAAGACTATGTTCATGTCAATAAATAAATCCCACTGAATTTATGAAAATCTAGTGAGAAGACTGAATAATTAAAGAGCATTGCAAAATAAGGGAAGTGAATTCAACTTGGCTTCACTTTGTCAATGCAATATGCCTACCCTCTTAAGTAGTGGGAGATGAAGTGTGGAGCAATGTGCAAATCAGAAATCACTTTCAGCAGTCACAATCAGCTGAGAGGAGCAGAGCACAGTGGAAAGTGGTTACAGTGGGTGAAACTGAGAGAATGAATCGGTTTCTGGTCACCCACGTGTCATAAGTGTTAACTTACCTTCCATACTACATTATTCAAGGAGTATCATGACACTTATTTGCAATGCTGTAAATTGAGTTGTTTTTTTTTGTCGTGACAGAAATATGTCGGTCTATGAGAGCTGAAAGACTGCTTGAGAGAAATCAATGCTCCTGTACTTAAGCTTTTAATGGTGATTACTCAGCTGAAAATAACATCAACAGAACAGGCTGAACACATTGAACACCGCATTTTGTTTCAAATGTCTCTTCAATTTTGGCTTCCGTTCATCAAGGTTTGACACAGCACATTTGCCCACAGATTGAGTCAAAAATGATGACGTTACACAGACTTAGTTTTAATCAGGGGGGCCAGTGTTGGGTCTAGGATCTTGCCCAATGACGACTTTGCCATGTGAGCTGAAAAAGTGGAAGATTAAACCAGCAACCTGGCAATTGAAAGACAACCTAAATATAACTGATCTAATTCAGTAGTTTTTAGATTAAATTGAAATTTCTTTTGTTTTTGATTGTGTTATGAACCAAACAAGCAGGTGCAGCGTCTAATACTTTTGAGAATGAGTCACATCCAACCAACAACAACAAAAAACAACAACAATACAATAGAAGATTAAAACTGGTTCAAGGATCTGCCCCCAGACTAATGCCCCGGTACACGTGACAGGACAGTCAGGTAGGATCAGACAAAGCAGAAACTACATATACCTTCTCATCAGCGCACTTTTTAATGAGCGCGTCTCGGGCCTGGAGCTTGCCCTCCAGGACGCTGTAGTCACCATCCTTCTGGTCGATTTGTTTCCTGTGCGTGTCCACCTGCACCATCAGCTCCGAGTTCCGCTTCTCCAGCCGGCTCCGCGCCGCGTCCGTGCGCTTAACCTGCGACTGCACCTCCGCAAGCTCATCCAGCAAGCGGCCGTGCTTGTTGGACACCGTCCAGTAGTTGAAAGACAGTATGACGATGATGAGCATCAAAAAGATGAGAATGAAGGAAGGGATGCGGCCTCCCCGTCGGTTTCCACCAAACCCAATCATTTCAAATACAAAAGTCTAACGTCGCTGCAACCTAACGAGCTCAATGTGAGTATTTTACCGACGTTAACCACATCCGTGTACGTGACATGCCGCGTATATGCGGCAAACCGTTCAGAAATACCAACGCTACACATACACAGTCGTAAATGTCAAGGGCTATTCATATTTCTGCGTGTTTTCTCTTTCCTCCACCTTTCTTCACGTCGGGCATCTTCTCTAGAGGATGTTTGGTTGTTAAGAGTACGCCCGCAGGGACGTGGCCTAGCTCAGCTGGCAGACGAGACGTGGACAGCAACGCGGCGGCGCCGTGGCACTGAAGGCTGCGAGTACACCCCGGAGTTAGCTGTCCTTTATCCCTCTGCTGTCTGCCGGAGGGCTGTGAGCACTGGCGTCTGGAGCTCCACCGGTCATAAAAATTCCCATCAAAAAGGATGAGCGACGGTTTTAGACTGTGACCTGGTGGTTGGCGTTAGCTCCCATTAACGTCCAGCTACTCACCCTACATTAGCGAGGAGCCGCAGATGCGAGAGAAAATTGGTCCGCTGTCGGAGGAGAGTGTAGTCTCCCTTTTTCTCTGAAAAAACGAAACGTACGACCCGTAGAGTATATATAACTAGATTCTATTAAACACTAAACACACATGTTTTAACTCACACTCTTTACTATTCGCTGCCTGACAACCATCCAACGAGCGACAAATGTTAAGTTTGCAGCACCGCAGCATTTACGGTTTGTGCTGCCCAAACAACGCGCCCAGATGCATTTCAAAATAAAAGTCCGGCTTTTGATTTTAATCACCTCCACAAAAATTGTGACATCTTCATGGGGATTTCGTACAAATGTAGCTTAAATTTATGATAAAACATGTGGGCAGAAGTGTTAACATATATGCATAAACTTTGTGTCATGCAAACATCTGCTGCAAGAAGATGCGATCCCTTGGAAGATGTATCTACCACCTGAAAACCGGAAGCAGATGCCTGACTAAAACACAATTTCAGTTACTTTGTTTAATTTTATTTTTCTTTATTTTATCCTTACTTTTAATATCAGTAACGACTTCTTATGTTTTATTACTGTGCAGCAAAGCGTGTATGTGTGTTGAATAGTGGCGCAACTAATCCAGTTGGTCCCCAGCACCCATAACTGATATATCTCTTTTTTATATTGTATTATTTATAAATTTCAAAATTATATATAAAACTCCTTAAGAAAAAAAAACTTTTTGATGTTTTGCTCATTCTTTGTTTCTGCAGCAAACACCATGAAAAAAAATCATAATACTGTAATTTTTCTTTTTTTTTTTTTACCTGTACCATCATGCCATACATGTACCACATGTACCTGGCAATTACACGTTTCTGACATAAAAAAAGAAAAAGAAAAAGCAACCGTACAAGAAATTTACATCTTGTTTTTTTTTTTAATGTAACTGTAAAACCAGAGGCCATTATCGAGCAATATATAACATTTGCTTAAAGTTAGCCAACAGTACAATTTTGCAAAAAGTTCATATAAATTGATGCAAGTCCTCTATGGAATGTCATTAAGATATATTCAGCAACTAGAAAATCCATGTACAAATGAAGACATGCTCTTTTTCAAATTAAAATTCTTAAACATGTCTTAGGAATGCCTTGCCTTGTTGTTTAGAGTTAGAGTTTAGAGTTAGAATGACATCTACTATAATTATTTTCCACATTTTTTGTTTTATTAAGATACAAAAGGAAAATACAGGAACTTAGCTCTCTTAAACCTAAATAGAAGAGAATCTTCATTAATTACATTGCATTCATTTCTATGGGACAGTCTACTTTGAAATGGTTAAATCTGCACTTGGTTCTAAGGCAGCTTAAGCTAAATTCTGAGTTTTGCTTGCATTGTAATTTTGTTCTGAATATTGCGTGGGTTTAATTTGTGTACACGTCATCTTAAGGTTGACACATGGCTTTTTCTATGTGTTTTTCACTCCAATAGTGCTGTTTTGTTTTGTTCACTCATCCTCACATAATCACCGACCCTACTGGTTCCATCGATGATCACATCTCATACCTTTGTTTGTTTTTGGTCGCATTAATGTTTGGTAAAAATAAATTAAGTCATATTTTGTCTACAATCAGCGTATCCCTCTTTTTTGTTATAGCATACGAGCCGTGGCGTAACAATATATAGTGATAAGCATTCATAATAACAACACGTACCAAATTATACAAATGCATATTTTATTTTAACACTGATAAGAATTGTAACACAATGAGGTAAGTTAAATAATCCACATCTGTGATGTTCTTGAACCACAAAATATTCACCATCCTATCATTAACAATTCCACAAAATCTGCAATGCCCGGTCAGATCACCTCACAGTTTTATACAGACATATTTTTCTGTTTCTTATGAGGACAGGAGGAATACTGACAACACAATTACCTTTGTGTTTCACTCAGATCCATACTTACCAGATGTGTGTTTGTTTCCTTTTCAAGAGATGAAACTTAGTACAAAAGATCCCCTGAGGGAGAAACATTCTTTTGATTTTTTTTTTTGTTTTGTTTTTTGTTTCTGATGAGAAAGAAGCCACTACAGACACTGGCAGGCTCTGTGTGAGTTTGCTACCATTTCTGCTGACGACTTGGCACAGTCTCACAGGGCACTAGGAACAGAATGACAGCATTTCAGTTGCTTTGCACTGCAATCGCACTGTGCAGAAATGAAGCCATAACACCTGGAGAGTCATTAAATACTCTACAGACAACTGCTGCACAGGACAGCAACAACAGCACCTGGGACACCATCAAACTTTTGACTCAAGTTCTTGTTGGGGGAATGGTCAAAGAATAGTTTCTCTGCACTCAAGGCTTTGTTCAGTGGGAGGGGAGCCCTGTGGGCCAGTGGTAGAGCTGGTTGTTTGTGGAAGATGTTTTGGGCGGCGCATAGAAGGAGATGGGGACGAACTCAAAGCACCGCAGCTCTGGAGGTGAAGATCTTCATGTTCACGTTTTCTGGGACTGCCTATGATGTGCTGGGTCATCACCTGGACGAACAAAAGTACCCAAAAAAGATCCAAATGAGACACGTGACCACTTTGGACATCATTCATGTGTTAAAATAGACATATTGTGATGACTTTTATGTGTTTTTATTATTATTATTTTCTTTTCTTTTTTTTTTACAACATATATGTATATATATA
>JBAMYA010000018.1:7797815-7809544 GCA_037176975.1 Arrhamphus sclerolepis
TATATATATATACATTGTTTTTATTATGTAAAGCACTTTGTGTTGCCTTGGAGCATGAAAAGCGCTTTATAAATAAATTTTGATTTGACTTGATATTGAGTCAATACAATTCTTCTTCATCATGACATGCTGAGCCAAATTAAGTTTATTTTTTTGTACAATAATTAGGACAACATTGTTCCAAAAGAGAAAACATTAAAACCTTGAAATAATCTCCCAGTTTTCAACCTTTCTCCGTGTTTATTTTCTGGCATGCGGTCTAACAGAACTTCATATACGCAATTGACCCTAGTTCAACCAGATCAAGCCTCAGCAGTAGCTGTGAAACCGAGTGGAAGGACTGTTTAAAAAATATATATCACTAACCTATCAGAAACTACCATTCACTGTGAAATCCAGTTACCTGATCTATGACATTGGCACTAAAGATGGCCTCTTCCATGTGTTTCTCATCAGACTTAATCACACACTTGATGCTGTTGACAACTTGCTGGACTTCAGGAGGTAGACTGCAGCTCGAGTGCTCCAGGAATTTGGCCACTAATATTTTGGTGTCTTTGTACATCTTAATGTCAGCCAGGGAGTGAGGGCGCTCATGGGAGGAGTTAGTGTGCAGAGATCTGGGTTTAAGGTGGATATCAACTTTCCTGCCCTCCTTCTGCTGATTCGTGACTCGCACATGACTGGGCTTAGCCCCAACTACCTCTGCTGAAATGTCTCTGGACTCTAAAGAAAAACAAGAGCAAAAAATCAAAAAGCAGACCAAAATTTTCATGACATCAGTAATCACATATATGTGTGGTAAAAAAAAAGAAAAAAGAAGAGTTTTTCATGTAAATGCTTGTAAGATGACTGAAAGAAGGTGATGCAACTGAGTCACTCAAGGAAAGCTCAGGAACCCTGAGTAATAAAGACAGAAGTATCTACTAATAAAAGCTTCACTGAAGAGCAGTCTGTATAGAAGAAAATGAAAATGGTCAGAGTCTCTCTATGAAGGCAGCTCCTTCTATGTGGAAGGCCTTGAATGTCTGGAACCAGTCATACTTGGGTCCAGTTTGATGCTATAGAGAAAATTTAACATCTGTCTTTTGCACATTAATGTCTTTCAATCAAAGCATATTGATGCAGTTATGTGAAATTAAAGATCTCAACAAGGTCATCTTTTTATAAGTTACAACAAAAACCATGTGTTCAGCTTCATGACATAATTTCTTTTAAAATAATTAAATGGTTCTAGTCTTTGTGTGTGTATCTAAACTGTCCAGCATGGGAGTTATGACTAAGACATTACTTATTTATGAAAAGATGCAAACTCACATAATTCATGCACACCCGATGAGAAAACAGCATGACCAACTGTTTTTGTAAAGTTTGTGCTTGTGACGTTCATTTAAGATTTTCTGTGACTCAAGACTTCCTACCGTTTTCAGGAGAAGCACAAGTATGGCCTGAAGGTTCAGCAGCAGGGTTATTTTCAGAAGTGCAGCCACAATTTTCTCCTGTAGGGGGAGACAAAACGCTTAGTAAAGAGCAACAAAGCGAAGGCTGCTCACAGATCCAACATTTCTGGTATGACAGGATGCTTGAAGGCATGCAGTACTACTTAGTTTTATCATCAATAAATCTTTAATAGTTAATATGGAGTATTTAATCTGTGGTATAAATCTTGTTCTGTTGCACGTACTTCTTGTTGTCGTGGAGCAGGAGATAGGGTCACTGGTGGAACGGACAATGCGAGCCAGTTTGCGGTACCTCTTGGCTGCTTTGAGGACCCGAGGCCTCTCTGAGGGGGATTGGCCACTTTGGGCTGAGGTAGAGGGGGGCTGTGATGTGGGGGAGGGCGACCAAACACTGAAACACAGCCTGGGGCCTCGGGGCCTGGTAGGAGGGGAAGGAGAAGGTGAAGGAGCCAAAGGGCTGATGGCTGAAGTTCCACCAGAGGAAGCCACAGATGTGGGGGAGCAAGGCTGAGGTGGCGGGGGGATAGTGACAGGGAGCGTGAGCTTTCGGCTCATCATTCGTGCTTTGATAAGGGAGTGTGTTGAAGCTTTAGGTGGCTCCTCTGGTAAATGTTTGGCTGAGGCCAGTTCATCACAGATATGCATTGCAGCCCTGAGCTCCTCACATGGATGTGTGTTCTCTGTAGAGTCCTCCTGGTCCAGGTTGCTAAAGTTTTCTGAGGACCAGTCTGGTGAGCGTTCCAGTGAGTCCTGCGTGTGTGAGGACTCACTGTATCCAGTATCACTAGGGCGAGCATCGGTGTTAGCCAAGCCCCGATGGCAACGTGAGGAGGCACGCATGCAAAGTTCCAGGCTGGCACAGCTTCCGTCAGTGGGGGCAGTGTGCAACGTGCCATAGGGAGAGGAGTCAGAGCCCTGGACCTCAAGGGAGCACAAGTCCTCTGAGGAGCACGTCTGGTCCTGATCCGCCACCTCTGACACCATCAATGATGCGCTGTCCACTGAGGCTGAAAACATGAAAACAGATCATATTGGCATGGCATAAGAAAGATTTTCAATAACACTGCATCTCTTTCTTTCATACCCTGTGTGCTGAGTCCTGCCGTGGTGTTTCTTTCACAGAGACTGGACTCAGTGGCCTGTTGTTCTATGCTGGTGGTGACCTGCAAAGATGACATTATTACTGAAGGTGAAGAACATAACAGAACTGTTGTGTGTGTGTAATTATGGGTATTTTGTATGCATGAGTAGCATCTAAGCTTTATTGCCAGTGACTGGTCTGTAGGGGGCTCTATAGGACTACAGAAATAATTTCTTACTTTTACAGAAAAGAAGGGAACCAGTGCAGAGAACTATTGTATCATGCGGTGCTAGATAAGAAACTTCTATTAGAATCACCAATTCTCTTTTTCCCAAGGTGAGCAGTAAGGTACAGGCATGCCTTTATAACAGGGTTTGCAAAATCACACAAGGCCTTTACCCAGAAGCTATCAGCTTTTCTGCACTCCCCTTGTTTTCACACACAACCAATCTATCACCGCCTGCCTCCATCAGTTCTGCACAGAACCAGCTGCTCATGGGTTTCAGGGGAATGAACCTCCTGTTGAAGTGAAAGATGCAATCTAAACTAGACAAAACTATGGACAAAAATTTATAACATCTATTAAGGAGGAGTTCATTAAAAGTCTAAGGTATTAAATTATGATGAGCCTATGACAAAAAAGGTAGGAGGATTTAATTACGCATTAAGATATATATATATATATATACATATATATATTAATCCTACATTCTTTTCTGTGCTTATTTGCCTCTACTGAAAATCATATAGACTCATATAGACATATATACTTATTTCAACGATGAAGTCAGTTGTTTTTACTCACCTGGCTGGCAGGGGTTTGACCCACCACAGACTCATAGGGAGGCGGCAGGTCAGTTGGGTAAAGGGTCCCTGGACTGTTTATAGGCACCCCATACACAGCACTGAATGGAGAATGGGGAAAGTCCAGATGCAGGCCTCTGGCGAGGATGTGAAAGCAGAGATTCAATCAAGTGAGAGTCAAAATAAATAAAAAAAAAATATATATATTTTTGAAAACTTGAAATAGGCCTTGAATGTAACACAATTTTGAAAAACCTTGTGCCGCAAGCCTGAATATTAGAGTCTCTTACCCCAACACTCCCATCCACTCATTATATATTGTTGCACTAACATTTTATGTGCACCGCCATGGTTTCATACAGTACCAATTAAGAATATGCAGCCATGCATGCCGTCATATCTTTTAATAACAACCCTATTCTCAACTAATGTGGCAGAGCATGAAATACAACCTGAGAGTTTCCACCAGTTGTTCAAGTCATGATGATGTCATGACACATCTCTGGCCTTGAGCAAGAACACCATAAATGCCTCTTCCGCCTTCTGTATATTTATGGCATAATTGACAAACAGATGTGGCTTCCTGCCAAATGGCTACAACAGAAGTGCTCCTTGTTGATAAGTCTGAGAAAAATGAAGGGAGGAATGAGGGAGGGTCACCTCGTCTTCCAAAGCTGAGAATCACAGATGTCCCACCTGCTAAAGAAATGCTCTGAGCTAACTGTGGATGATTACATCACATGTGATTATCACAGTCAGATTTCAAAAAATAGATTTTTTATGATGTTTTTTGTCTTTACATTTGAATATTTCCTCAAGCCTCTTTATATTCACTATCTCAAGGAAATTCAACTCTTCAGCCTGACAAACTTAACCCAGATGCTGTGCCGCATTTTTCCAAATAACAATAACTGCATCACAAAAACAAGTTTGGCAACTTCAAACCACCAAATTTTATATGACATGTTAAGTTCCTACATCTGATTATTTGCAGATGCCTGTGATGGGACAGGAAGTTTGAGGTGTAATAAGACAACAATTTAAGATGTTGAATCCTAAACAAATGTGTGTAAATATCACCACTATGAAGAAACACATTTCGAAGCTTGATTATAACCCTGCATCGTCATTTCCTTGAAAAACATGCTTGGAAGAATATCTAAACTCAATAATTAATGCAAAAATAACAAATAAAATGCTGAAATTGAAAAGAGAGTTTAAAAAAGAAAACAAAACATTAACCCACCCAAGCACATTTTTGTGTTTTTGAAGTTTAATTTTATAGCATATCTGATCTTTTTTTCCCATGCATATTATTGATTATATATGCAAGGTTGTGCACTTCCAAGTATTCCCAATCTTTTGATGTATTTTACATTTTTACACTATTATAAATAACCTGAACTAAACTATTCAAGACCCTACACACAAAAATGTGCACGTTTAAATCTGTTTAAATAACTTATTTGATTATTAAAAATGTAGGCTATATTAAACAATATTGCTGCTAATCATACACATATATTAGGCTGCAATAATCAGCTATTAGTAGTTTAAATTAAAAATACAGTTTTTGATTTGCATTATTAGGACTGATGTTTTTTGTTTTTTTTGTTTTTTAGAAAAATACCTTTTTTGTAGGTGCATCTAAGGGTTACATTCAGTGAGTCAGATTGGACAGGAGGATGTTTTAGCATTGTGTTGTATAGGCAGGTTTAACAGTACAATACTTTTAATACCACATCGTGCTGGCGTAGTGCCGTGGTTTGAGATTGACGTGCTGAAAATGATGGGATGGCAGTACATGTTGCTTCAATGCCTGTATTTATTATTCAGTATTGAATTGACAGTTATTTCTAGTGCACTAATGGACTTCATACCATCATGGATGCTGGCTTCTGGTTCTGTATGATGATAACAAGACGGATGGTCCCTCTTTTCTTCAGCCCAGAGTTGAGGCCCAGTCAGATAGGAGCGTTTCTGGGTCTTGTCCATGTGCTTGTCTATTTGTGTGGTAGAAGCTTAACTTGCTCACTGACAGTGGCTTTCAAAGTGCTGTGAATTCAGGCTGTAACTTCCACCATAGAATTGAGTCAGTGCTGCCTGAGGGCTAAAACACTGTGACCATTCAGTGTTAGTTTTCAACTTTGTCCCATGGGTACAGAGATTTCTCTGGATCCTTTGAATATTTCAGTCTGTTGGTGAAACCTTGCCTATGTCTACTTCTGACTGATGTAGCCTCTCTTCTTGCAAACACTTTTTTTGTTAAGTATTTGTGAAATTTTCATTGATATTTGAGGTGAAGAATAACACAGAAGCTAACACTGAATTTAAATTGATGAGCATGAGAAGGTGTATTATGCTGCCTTTTACAAAAATATTTTTTTCCAGTAATGTTTTACAATTCCTACTTAACCTTAACAGTGCTTCATTTGCTGCCTATTTTTTTTATTTCTTATTTCTGGCTGCATTTGCAAGTTTTTGATCCTTGATAGATGCTGTGCACACAGAATTTAATTTGTGTATTTTACTTAGAACAGGTGTTGAAAAATGCCAATATTTTGAATAGTCTTAAAACATATTCTCATGTAGGAGAAAATTTATTGGTACTAAATATGTAGCTTTTTAAGATGATCCCGCAACCGTTTTCTCACCTCTGTCCATCCATTGAGGGGGTGCAGGTGTACTCTGGGGGATAGTATGGTGGCGGAGGAATGGGAGGAATAAACTCATCAAAGTCCAGCGTCTGGTGGAGGATGGTCCCATGGGGGGTCATACAGTCAGCATTTAAGGCTCGAGCTCTGTGCGGCATGAACTGGAATGCAGCATGACAGCTATTATCAGGCCTTTATTACACACCACATAGAGTTTTTACTCATCAATTTATTTTAAACCATACGTTTTCCGTAGGATTTTCTTTTTCTCTTCTTTATACCGAGGAAAGGTTACTGCAGCAGAAAGGCAGCGAAAATTCAGTCTCCCCACTCAGACTTGTCTAAGTAGGTCAACTTTGCAGTCCTAGCAAACCCACACCTCTAATTTCCTGGCTGCCACTGTGAATATTGATTTGTTTACAGTCACCGAAGGGTTAACACATTTAGTTGTAAATGGGGAATACGGCCACTCCCTGCGAGCCTTTTAGAAAGAAGACAAATTCGTTTTGTCCCTTACTTCTCTAAATGTGTATCAAGATGCCACCATGTTCACTTGCTTCAAGCTTTAGTGGCTCCCATACTTTGATTTCCCTTATCGGTTATTGCACTTAGCTTATTTCATGTGACTTTTAAATAATAAATATTAAATGCATCCAGTGCATTTGCTTTGAATAGAAAAAGGATTTTGATTGTTTTTTTCGATCTGCGAGTTCTGATGAGGTGGGCAGATTACAGCCCGCCTCCACAGAGTATTCAATTTCCACTGAGCAGCACGTTGAGCGCTGTTGTTTACTGACAGTCACATTCAGAGAGATGCTTCTTCTATAGTTCTCTCTGCAGACCATCAGTGATGGCTAAATTAAGTCTTTGATAAGACTCACCTAAAAGACAACTTCTTTCGGATGTGTTCACCGAGTTGTTTACTCACGGAAAAAGATCGGAAGAAAACTAACAAGATGTGGGATTTGAATCTGCGTCACAGAGGCCTTAGGTAAAAGCCTCAACCACAACTTTGCTTGTGATCATTGAAAATGAATCTCAGTTGTCTCCCCAACTAAGTCACTAATCTGTTGCTGTTACCATCTCGGTAAGCAACTAAACACATTTCATCAAATCACCTGGTATGGTATTTCCCTAATGCATTTGGCTAAAACCAGCCCTGGTATTTCTGTCAGTTAACATCAAAATGCATTTAAACCCTCATTTCTCCACAATAAAGATGGTTGTCTACTTATCTACATAATTACTGTTGGACGCTGAAGCTGGGCTTGCTTTGAATTAAAGCAAGTCAGGATGGCAATGATTTTCCAATTATACTTACATTTTTTTGAATGCTTCTGGACAATCCAGATTCATTTTTTACTTCTCATCCTTTCCCTCCTATTAGAGTAGTTCTTTTGTTTAATGGAAAAACATATATTGGGATGATAAATAGCCATAAAGAAAAAAAAAACAGGACAAAAGCTTGTTACTTCGATAGCCCTTGAATCACAAAAGCTATAATGTAATTTCCATCAGCTTAAAGAAAAACATAAATATAAATGAATAATTCATATGAGAATTATTAATTCCTGCAAAATATTTTGAAGATGGCAAGAAAACGGCTAGGAACACTGCTGAGTTCCAGCCCATTCAGCCTGTTGTCAAACCAACCTTTGCTTCTTAGCCACAAGCGGCAGTTTAAAAATTTAAACATGTTTAAGTGTGCACGCAGTCCACAGCGTGAAACTTGCACAGAGTTCTTGCATCATACATTGCATACTTAATGTCATGTTGATGGCACTGCTCTGACTTTTGACCAGGCGGTGCATTTAGATATCTATGAAACAACAGTTGTCGTTGGTGTCTGCCCCCTCCATCACACTCACCATCTGCAGCACATCAGTTGACACCATCTGCATGCAGCACATTGCTGTGGCAAGAGCACACACAATGGTGGAAATGACGTTTAGGGCACACACGCTGAACAGCAGCTCCTAAAGGAGATGAGGAAGAGGAGGAGACTGTTAGGAGAGCAGAAAACAAAAGCAGAGTGGGGAATTACAAGGGCCTAGGAGGGAACATGAGGATGACAACATTAAGAATATTAAACATGAGGAATGTAAGAACAACAGGAAAAAACAATGAGTGAAACAAATGGTCAAACAAAAATGCTCAGGGTGACACAGCAGTGATGCAACCAGTGCCAAAATTAGAAAAACATGGCGGTACGTCAGTTTTGTGAGACATCTCTCCAGATAGACCAGAAATATATTGCCTCCGTCTAAAAGGAAATGTTGAAATAATTGAGCAATTAAATGTTCAAACAAACAGTGAACAACATGTGGCCAAAACGGTTTTAAATCTGTTTGCAACTATGCAGGTGAAGCACCAGCCCAACAACCTCAATCAGACAAAAACAAAAGATAAATAAATAAATGGCTTTTCAATTTCCATTTTGATGCCTTTGTGCAAGTCTTTTAAAAGGAAAATAATCTGAAGAAAATAACAAAACCTGTAATAACCATGCAATTAATTTCCTGAGAAACAGCAGAGGAAAATAGATCCATCTATTTGGAGATCAGCGTTCAGTATAGAAAATGTTGACAACAACAATAGTTAGAGGACAGAGGAGGATAAAAGGTTTGTACTGATGGTTCAAAAATGAGAAAATTCTATTTGTCTTTTATGTGTGTATATACTGATCTGTGTGAAGATCTGTGTACAATTATAAAACTTTTGACTATGTCATTCTTTTTTATTTCATAAGATACATGATTCATTGTGAATTTAAACACCGTATTTATACAAATGCTATAAGTATTAAAAAAATGTTAGACTGTCAAAACAATGAAAGTGAGGGAGAGGATGGCTGTTTGAGACAAGGGCAAACATGTGACACACATTTTGAGTTTTGATGATTAATTTGATTTATGTCATAAGAAAAAGAAGGAGAGCAAAAATGTCCAACATATACAAAGCACAAAAGGCATATGCACACATAGTATGTATATTTTAGATTTTCTGAATGTGCAAGAACACTATGACTTTAGTGTCTCCTGGTGCAAGAAAAAGGTAAAAGCTAATTAATATAAAAATATAATTTGATTCCAGCAGAAACCTAACTCTGATTCACCTGTTTGTTCACATAGATTATAAAGTAAGGCTACCCACTTGTCAAAGATAAAAGATTATTATTAAAAAATGAATCTAGTGACTGTGAGTCGTACATAAGCACAAAGGTAAAGCCAACTGGAACTGGGATGAAGTTGTGCACAAAATATGTTG
Source organism: Arrhamphus sclerolepis (assembly GCA_037176975.1). NCBI lineage: Eukaryota > Metazoa > Chordata > Actinopteri > Beloniformes > Hemiramphidae > Arrhamphus > Arrhamphus sclerolepis. Next base: position 7,807,082 of record JBAMYA010000018.1, read on the forward strand.
AGCAACTATGTATATTTGCCCAAGTCTATAACAGTTTTGAAACATATGCCGTATTTTGTTGCAGGGAAGTCTCGAAAATGTGGACATAACACCAATATATCAGACATTTGATGGAAAATCAGATACCCAATGAAAAAGATCTGGTATAAGAACATTGCTTTTACATTGAGAAGTCAAATTAAAATAAATATTAAAATAAACTGCATTTCCATTACTGCTAACCAAAATATGTAGTGTCCTTAAAACCAGCTTTGGCAGACATGCTCCCCCTCTCAGTTGTCCTGACCTAATGAATGCCCATGGCTCCTGCGGCAGGTGTGCCCGGTCAGACCACCATGGTAAAGGACAGACCACCTGAAGACCGCAGGAGTCAAATAGGAATTTCAGTCATCTGGATGCTTTCCAAGCATTAATTTGTCTTGTGAAACCCTACCTTAGGCAGGTTACCTTCAACCTTCAACTGGGACTGCTTGTGGACTTAAGCCCATCTGCCACAAAGGAAATTCATGAACCTCTGGGTCTTTTGGGGGGAAGAATGGAGCATAAGATTGACTGGCACATCAGTGCAGCAGTAATGCAGACACTGCATCAATCTGTCAGGGTGAAGAGAGAGCTGAGCCAAAAGGCAAAACTGTCATTTTCCATGTTGATATATAGTTCTATTCTCATAAATGGTCACAAGCTATGGGCAGTGACCGAAAATATGTAATTTCTGATACAAACAGCAGAAATTAACTTCCTGTAAAGGATGTTTGGGCTCACCCTTAGTGATGTGGAACGAAGACCTGAGTCATTTAAGCGATACTGCTGCCTACCAGAAGAGGACAGTTGTGTTGCAAGGCTTTCTTCATTTAATTCACTCAATTAAAGGGTTTTTGGGCCACCTTGGGACCCCCAATGGACCACCTTGGTTTCCCTCTAAAGAGCCAAAGACTGTGGTACCCCTGACCTGCATTCAGATAATGGTAAAGGATGCATTGATGGAAATATAAACTGATCACTGCCAGCCCTTGTTTCACAATGACACGAGATGTAGAGACTACATTTTACATATCACAAGTTCGGTATTAATTGATTTATATTGGATTGTATGAGCGCTTTGGCCTGATGAAAAGGAAAAATGAACTTATAAATAATTTTGATGAGGCTACAACCTTAGAGCAGCAGGCTAAATAAAGGACTTCATTGCTTTTTTTCACATCCCTGATACTCAGCTGCTGTCCTTTTGAACCATGAGCTTCTTGAATACATGTCTTGATTAGTGGCTCCCACGAGTTTCCAAAATTACACCAGACTCTGAGCAACAAAAGGGTCCATCCTGTTTTCCTCCAATCATCAAGACGTAACCTCTCTCACTTTAATATTCTCCTTATGGACATCCCTGATGCAGCTCTTTACTGGCTCTGACAGAAAACCTGCCAGCATTTTCACGCCGATCAGTCCAGTCTGTTGCTAAAGCCCTTCGGAGATTTTCTAACCTTCAACAATAGAGGACAGCAGATGTCCAATAAAAAAATGAAAAAATGAAAGGATTGATATAAAGGAGAAGAATGGATTAGAAATCCTTTTGCATTGATAAATTAGACACCAATGTCACATGAATTTAAGATGAGGTTTATGAAATAACTATAAGATGTCAGTGCAAGATGAATATTAAAAAGGTGAGTGATGTATTTCTGTGTTGGAAAACTGCAGGATCCACTGAGCTCAGGTATTATTATCATTTTGTTTTCTAAAAACCGAGCATCTGTAAATCTCTCACTATTGCATCAGAAACTTTTACACTTTGCTGTTTATGGAATGACATCAATACAAGATATTTAATTCTCAACAGGCCTAGCAGTCTTTTCATCGTATTGATGTGAATATATTCCTTGACTGAAATGCTTTGACTGCTGATCACTATGAATGCTGAATTTGACTGTAATGTTTTACAGTTTTGTCTACGCCAGTGTGATTTTTCAAAATGATCTAAACAGCTTAGCTGAACTGCAAGTGTTATGTGAGACAAAATAAAAAAATATCTGTGATGGCTTCATCTGAGTTCTTTTTGTTGTGATGATGCATGTGCTACACAGATGTGAGAAGATCTCTGCTCTGCCTTGTGAATGCAGTCATCATAATGTCATAATAAATCCTGCCATGCAAAGAAATAAAACCGCATCTCCATGTAAAATCCTTAACACGGCTGCTTTCTGAATATTTAACCTCTGGAAGATGCCCTGCCCCCAGGTCAATCAGGGCAAGGTTACACATCCGCTCCTTTACAGGAAACCACAAATTACTTCAGTACTCCTTCTTACGGATGATTTACAGCCTCCGGCATTGTAAGGAGGAGAAAAAAAAAAGTTATGAAAATTAAATGTGACTGCACAGAGTATCAGTGGTGAGTGAAGAGGAAGAAGAGAAAAGTAGCGAAGGATCAGCTGAAGAGGAGAGTAAAGAAGAAGAAGAGAGTGATGT
>JBAMYA010000018.1:7811110-7836110 GCA_037176975.1 Arrhamphus sclerolepis
TAAGCAATACCAATACCGATAAAAACAAATTAAGAGTGATTTGGGCTGATTTGTGGCGCTCTGAGCTGTGCCTTCTGGGTAAAGACACATACTGTTATCCCTGCCTCTCTAATTAATCTGACGCTGTGCCCTTGTGTTGTTTGATACTGTTTACACATGTGGCATGTTACTCAGAGAGGAAAGCAACTTGAAGACATCAGTCACAGTACTGACTTTAAATGACTCATATTAGAGAAAAGTAAGACTAATTGAAGCTTTACCATTGCTTGTGTTAGCTGGACAAAATGTAACGAAGCATGTATATGTACCTAAGTAGAACACTGACAGAAATCTGACTTGTAGGTGTGTAGGTATGAAGAAAATGTCATAGCAATGCATATGATACCTATTCAGATGTTTCTCTAAAGTTCTCCTGGAACATCTGGGGATTTTGTATACCATGAATGTGCATACATACTTTTGAGGCAATTCAGTTCTACTGTTTTATGGCACAGTAGAGTTGCCAGGAAACAGCAAACCCCTCTAGTTAAGGTTTAGAGACTCACATTCTGGCTGTATGGTCCATGTTTGTCAATTAGTCACATGTGGACAGTCGGTTGTTGTGAAAATGTAAAAGGCACTTTCACACAGCATGTTGATCTTCGAAAGAGGAAATTACAAGGACAAGTTTGCTGAATGATAGGTACGTGTTGCTGTTAAAAAACATAAAATGGCTGTGAGCTAAAGGAGTACAGATTCCTGCAGTAATTATCAATATTTAGCCTGTGCTAAACTAGGATCTTAAAATCAGCAGACGTACAGTGACTAATATGGATTTTGATTCACAATGATTTTTTTCTTTTTTTGGTGGGGAGGTTATTCTGGCCTACCAGACTGATTCAGCTGCCGATGATTAAATCTGAGAGAAGTTAAAACCGGCCATAATGGTCTATGGATGCTGATTCTGTCACATTTAAAAAAACAAGGATACCCCCCCATGAATTTAAAAAAGTAAGCAGTAGTCAGGCACACTTTAGCACAGTCATAGCCACCAGTTACAGGTGATAAACCAACACCAAATCAATTTGTATTTGTGGGTTAAACATTTGAAAATAAATATTATTAACAGATGAATCCAACTGAACTCTCAACACATTCTTTCTTAAAAAAGATCTTTTTCTAATTTGGGAAAACACCAATGCTCTCACTACAGAAGCTCACTCACCTTGAGACGTTGGCGTATGGTATTGCAGTCCTGCAGAGGGTTCAGTTTCAGCGTCTCTCCCAGGTTGTTGCAGCTGGAACTCTGCTTCTGTAGCTCGCAGCATACACACACTCCATCACTGTCAAACTTGAGCTGAGGGGGAGGAGGGGAGAACACACATCCGCACTCAAGCAGCCATGCAACAAAGACAGACACAGATCACTCTTGTGCTTGTTCTGTGAAGTCATATATTTAGATTTTTTTTTTTTTACCCCTTATATGAACTACATTCTGAGCTAAAGTATGCATTGAAGGTTAGACTTATATGAACAAAAATACATGGTGACAATGAAAAGCTGCCGCACGTGCACAAAAAGACAAAGCACTGTGAGCATGTGATGAGCTACTTGGGGAGGGATTGAGGTAGAGCGTACCTCTGCTGTGTGTCCCAGATTGAGAGAAAGCAGGACATGAACTCAACAAGTATGGGTTAATTACATTGGGGAGAGAAGATGAGAAACATTAATATTTCAACCATGACTGGGGAAGGGTCTCCAGGGAGCCACCGAAAGCAGGGAAGTTGGTGTACTCGCCCGGTCCCACTCACATACGGAGAAAAGCTCCTTATAATGTGAAAGTGGCCGGGTTAGTGGGCTGGGTGCCTGATGAATCACTGGGGGCTTTTTCAGTCATGAAATAGATACAAACCCACAGAGCCATAAATTCAGCTTAAACACATCAGCTAAGTATCTCAATATGAAAAGTTTGGAGTGCAGGGGCTTGATGTTTCGATTACTTTTGAAAAGAGATCTCTATAGTTTTATCAAGCACATGGAAGCATTTCAAACTGACAGTCGGTTCATACTGAGTTCGAAAATGTGTGCCGTACACGTCAGAAGCTAGGAGTGATAGAGAATAATGACAGGGATGAAGCAATTTTGTTGCAATATGTGAATATCGGCGTGCAGTTTCAAAAGCTTTCTGTAAAGGCATTTATAGGTTACCCTCAGCTTTATGATTGAAAATAGATGGAAATAGCTGTGTGAAGATCAACAACAGCAAGAATCTCTGATTCTGCCAATTTTTTTCACCTCTGCACGACGTGAGATGGATGTCAAAAATCACAGTTTAAGTATTGTTGGAGATAAAAGACATCAAAACAATTGGCGAGTGGAGACTTTCAGCACATGCTGAGCTCCTAACTGAAGGTATGAATGCAGCATATTTCAAAATCCGCTGCTTTGGTTTTAACCACTCTTATCTCACAGAGTCATCTGATCTGTCACACAGCAGAACTGAATGACTGGATCAGTTATTTCAAAGTTTTGTTTTGATTTGTATGCTTGATTCTGGCAAAGGCAGATGTGACTATCATGAGTCATTAGCAAATAGTTGTGTTCAGTTTTAGTGTTGACTCAGTTCTGCAGCCTGTTCGGAACAGAGCTGCAGCGTGTCGGTCCACCATCTGTGGACATGTGTAACTTCAGAGTGATGTACAAACAGCGAAGAACACATGACTAATATTCACTGACACGAAAATTACTGATTCCAAAAACAAAATTCAACCCAAGTTTTGGCAGGGTCACTGTCACTGTGTTCAAACTTTTACATCGAATAAGTCAATTGCATTAAGTTTAGAAAAGAAGTACATTTTCCTCCTGTCATAATGGGCACAACCAGAACATTCTCTGACTGAGAACTTTGGAGACACACAAGCCTTCTTTTTATGTTATTATCATGTGCCGTAATTGCGCAGCATGTCATGAGTCAGATTCTATAACCTCAAATGCATTTTAAAGGAAAAGCAATTAGATAAAAGCTCAAACCAGAAAATGTTTGGATAGTGGGTAAATAAAAAAAAAGCAGATTGCAGGGATTCTTATAGATGATTAAAACATATTTGAAGTCAGAGAGTAAAAAACCTAAGAAATGTTTTGTCTTATTTTCTCTCACTTTGCCAATATGCATCCAAGTTTGTTTGTTTGTTTGCTTTTATTAAAGGCTTGCAGAATACAGGGGAAATGGCTGGGACGGAGGTAATTTGGGCTCTATCTATCTAGGACATCTTTAAATAACTTGTTAGGATGTTGTTGTTGTTGTTTTTTTTTTCCCATGAAAAGCAGGAAAAGCAAGGTTAATGTCCTGTTGGTCTCACCAGCTGACAGTCTTCCAGAGAGTTGACAAGCTGAGCATTCTGGCAGGAGAGGATGGAGCCCGCCAGGTTGAGCATCACACACACTGCAGACAGCAGCATGAAGAACGTGATCTGTGGCAGACAAACAGGAGGGAGGGAAAGAGAGAAGTTTAAAAAAAGGATACATAATGTCAAAAATAGCCACTTTAGGCTGCTAACACAAATTAAGCAATTACACCCTTTTGACGCTGCTGTTCAAAGTAGCTGTAATACAAGAGACACACTGTATTTTTCTAATCAATCACCTCTCAAAGGAATTTCATCAGATCCCTGAAGAAGAAAAGGTGCTGATATTAAGAGCAATCAATAACTTCTTCTTCTCCCGACCCCCGGAGTATAAAGTTGAGAGAAATAAGAAAGTCTTTTCACACATATAGACGAGAAACAATTTACTGATGGGTGGATACTGTATACCCAGAGAGAACCTTTTCTGTCTTAGACAACATCAGAACAGTTGTGAAGCGGCTAATGGCTTTCAGTCAGAGTAAAACACACACACAACGAGCTGAGCTGAGATCCCCTTGGCCCTATTTCCTCCTGGTAAAGAGTATCTTTTTTATTTTCTAACTGACAGCTCTGTGGAAGTGCTGTTGGCAGAAATATGGCTACTATCGCTGGTACTTTACAGGACAAGCTGAATGGAAAGAGTTCTGATTTTAACAATAACAAAACCCCCCAAGGAAACCAGGCTGCTGCACTGTTGACCACCACTGACTGCACATATGGAGGAACCTGATCACTGCAGCAGAGTTTCACAAAGCCCCACCATCTTAACTGAAAACCACATTCATTTCTTATTTCAAAGTTTGCTCTTGCAAAGTGGTTGGGGCATTTCTGGTGGAGGACGCAGAGGGCAGTAGCAGGAGGAGTTGAGAAGACACATAAACAGATGGAGAGGAGGAGAGATGGATGAGAAGAGGGAGAATCGAAGGAACTGAAGAGGGCATGTATGAACCGATGGAGCGATAAGTTTAACTACTTTTTTTGCCACGGCTGAAAATGGAAAGATTGAGAAGCTGATGTGTGAGCCTGAGAAGCACCTGGATGGAAGAAAGGAAAAATAGAAGAGGAGATGTTGTTTAAAGGAACTCTAAGCATCCTATTGCCGGTGTTTTTCTGATTAATTGGTATTTCATTTGAAAGTGATATGAAGCGCTGTAATTCAGTGATCAGCTGCATTAGAACGAAATCCAGGGGCAGAACTGACTCGTTTGGTCTGGACTGACACAAAAAGAGCTCTAAAACAAGAAACCTTACACGAGAAGTTACTGTGATTTCGTTTCAAAAATTTCTCTGATAATTCGTATGGCTCAAACATCTGTGTAACACATTACATTAACAAATGAAAACCACTGAGATTGTTTAGATATACATATTTAATCAGTGACCAATGAAACTGACATCATGAATATTCAGAAAATGAACAACATAAAATCTGAACTCATGGGGTCTCCCATCCACTCCTGTGAGTTAGATGATCAAAGGTGGCTTTAGTGACACATGTAACACCAATTCCCCAGCCAGCACTGGCTTGATGATTTAAATAAAGCAAAGAAAGTAAAAACAGCTAATTAATGAGTGACTGACCAGGATTGAGAGCATCATAAGAATTTGTCAGGACACTCTTGTAAAAGAGATCTTTGATCTCGAGGAGTTTTATCCTGGTTAAAAAAGGTTGAAGAAGAGTAACATAGAGCACAGTGAAGAAAATAAAATGTAGACCTTTGAGAAACCAATATTACATGCTCTTCGAGGTAAGTCATTAGATTTCCTTAATGTAGTTATTTATAAACAGTTCCTGTTTCCGGTGCACTTACCTGATACTTATATAAAATGTTCCCCACATCTCCCAAGATTTGTTTTATAAGTTTGGCTGGTCATTTCCCTCAATGAAGACTTTAAGTACCTTCTTCATGACAAAACAGTTTTGCTGTCTAGGTGCTGATGTAATCAGTTCCTATTTATTGGGCACCTATAGGATGTCGGGGGAGAATTATGAATCTGCAGGTGGAAGCTGGTGAGGACGCAGGATTTTGAGAGCGGCACCAAGCTTGGCAGGTGGGAGGCACGAGAAAGCACGTGAGAGGTGAGGACCTCTTACAAAGCTGCTCGAGATGCCTGAACTATCTCCTGGAAGTCATCTAATTTAACTTCAAAACTCTTAAGGGTTTTATGCACATATAAAAATTATATTGGAGAAGGGCATGATATTCACAGACAGGCTTATGGCTTCTTACAAACTACAGTTAAGTACTTAAAATTCTCAACTGCAATGCTTTAGTAAACCCACAGAAATATGAGCTTGCCAGTTGCAGTTGAGTTTCTTACAAATCATCTTAAAGAATAAAACCGTATCTGGCATTGTCTTTAGAGAAACAAACAAAACTGCTGAGTGGGTGTCAGACTATTTAACACCACAACTACCAAAACCAACAGCCAAACAAGTCCCTCCTTTTCTCTGGAAATCCAGACCCACGTTGACTCATGTCTTATCCTGAAAGGTGTCTTCAAGCTAAACATTTCAAAGAAGCTCACAAGTAATAAAATGCACACTATAACTTAGAGAAGTTTGTCTGTCTCCGGTAAACATTTTATTACCATGCAGTAATTGGCTTGGAAAATAGTATTTTTCCTGCCAAATTAAGATTCAAAATCTTAAATGTTGTTCTGTTTCTCAGAATGCTCAAATATCCATACATAAAGTGTAACACATTCAGTGTACCTACATAACACAAGCTATGATAGTAAAAGTGAAAAAAGTTGCTAAAGAATTTCTACAAATTTGTAGTATATTGCAGCCGTCAGTTAGCCAGACTTTCTGAAATATTATTCATTACACCTGAGAAATAGCCAGAATCCGATAAATCATGACCTCGCCAAAACACACATTTGGTAGCATTGATTGGATGCTTCTGTAAATCGCAGATATGATTGATTTTCTGAGTGTACTGGTCTGACATTTCTCAGCCTGACTGATGTGATCTGCCAGTTACTTGTTAATGGACCCATTTAAATCAGTGAACAGTGTTTCACGTACATATTTGTACAATGAAACTAATTTATTGAGAAATTTATGCAAAATCATAAATGCAAGACTGTCATAGAATGTAAAATATTGACATTTTCCAGCTGCTGTCTTGGGTTTGTTTCTTTTTACAGCATGCATAGATCAGCGCTCAGAGTGATCCTGTAATACTCTGTGAGAGACAGAGTTTGGTGGCAAAATCCAGAGTGATTTATGGAGTATTGTGAAGTTTGACAGGAAACTTTTACAAAGTGCTGATCCACAAGTGTCAACCATGATCACAAAGCACCTTCATTAGACCTCTAGCGGATACAGAAGCATTTAACTTGAGTAATGCTGTGACAATCTATCTCCACTATCTATCACCACGAGGTTATTGTGATGCACGGGACAGCCGCAGTCTGACGAACAGGCCACAAGCTCTTCTCTAATAAAACCTTTTTACGTTTGCCTTTTTGCCTGCTGAGCAAATCAGATTCAATGCTGTGCCTCAAACAAAAACTAGCTGCATTACCAACAGAGTAGAAAAATGGTTTGTCTTTATCAAAGCTCCAGTGACCACTGGAGTGCTTATAATATCATGCTGCTTTAATAACAAGCTAAAAATGTTAATTGTGTACAACTGAATAACTGTCTTTGAAGTCTGTTGGAGCTCACCCTTCATAAAGTACCCCTTAATGAAATCTACAGATACACACAGCATACAGCCATAAAACAAACAGAAAAGAATTGGTACAACTAACCTTATTAGTTCAGACAGCTACTGTACATCATGCAACTGTGTTTTTGTAAAACACACAATATGATTCTTCTCACTTTTGCTCTTCAGGCCTTTGTGACCAGGCTTTCACCCAATGTTTTCTACCTGCTGAGCTGCTTGTCATGCCTGGTCCCACGCCTTCTCATTAGCATGTGGGATCACATAGCACCATTTAGCAGCTAGTCATTAATTACTGCTGCGCTGCCCGCTGTTATGCCAAAGAGAAAATACACACAAACACACACACACAAACGCATTCACCATTCACAAAAAGGCAAGCACACGGCTCTTGGTTGCTGCAGCAGCCAAAGCAGATTTACGCTGCATGTCATCATCACATCGTTTAGCACTCACTGCAGAGGACAGTACACCATAACACAATCACCATCCATCTCAAAGACACTCATAGATTAGAGAGGAAGACCCCAGGTTCAGGTGTGCCACTGTAATTACCCATAACTGTCAGTGGGGTTAAAATCGTTTGTTTGCGGGTTTATTTCTTCATCTTCAATGATTCATCGTGGTGGTTTGAATGTGATGAAAACACACAGATAAGAGGCAGTCTTCATCCACAAAAGTGTCCTGATTGTTAAAACAGATGACATGGTTGTTTTAAAAACCAAAGTTTTGTGTGGTAAAAAATGGTGGGTGTCCCATTAATCTGTGAAAAAGTTTTCTGTACTAATAACTACAAAGACAAAATAGGGTTCTTTGTTCTATGTGCAACTGCTCTTTACTAATCACTTCATATCTTTGAGCCAAGTCTTAATGAATTTCATGAAAGTGGGCATCATAGTCTGTTTTGGACATGTCACTGACTTTTTGTTGAGCACAAGGACAGAGGGACATGTCATCCAGGACAAAGATGTCAAGATATGCATAATTACACACGTACTGTTTTGCATTCAGACAGCATTCTCTTGTTGCTCTGTACACTGGAAGTACCAGGATCATGGACTCACAACGGTCAGATAATTGAGTGTTCAGTGATGGACCCTTGACGCTCTCAAAGGGGTCATCTTGTTAATGTGGCGGAGGTGGTGGGGGTGGCACTCTATTGCTTTTTCTGCCAAAAAGGGGATGACAGTCCACGATGACAGCACAACTTTAATCTCCCATAGAACAAGGAGAAATTCTAGCTCAATAAAGTTCATTTTGTCTTAGTTTATAGTTAGAACCAGTAAGCTTAAGGAGAAATTCTGTTGAAAAGGAAATTTTTGATTTGTTTTTTAATTTGCGGTCAATCAGAAAACTGAAATAATTGGAATATAACTTGGGTGAAGCAGTCGAAAAATAATGTTTACTATCATAATTTCCTTTAAGAGCACAGCAATAGTTTCACACTGCGCGTTTAAGAAAACTCTGTTTCCATGTGTTGGTCTACTCACCAAGGTGCTCCATTTGGAACGGAGCCCACGTCTCTTAATAGTTTCAGCTTATTCAGCCACAGGTAACAGTATGAGTCAAGAAATGGAACAATATGAAAACACAGGCAGAGTAGAACACTTGGTGGAAACCTTTTCAAATCTAAATTGTTAGAAAAAACAAACAAAAAAAACATACCATACTATGTTTATGTTTAAAGTGCTTTCACACAACAATGGTTGAAACAAAGTGCTGTACATACAACATAAGACATAAAAACAAAACTATAAACATAACTAAAAGACCACAAAATCAAAAGTATTAATATTGTGTTATATTAATATATCTTACATAATGAATTTTGAATAATACCTGCTGAATTAAGTCGACTAAAAGGCAAAACTGAGGACAAACTGTTTACTGTGCTAAATTGTATTTAGTTGGGTGTCTGAAGTGATTATCATCTCAAAAACACAATCCTGTCATCTTGTCTGTGGCCGGTTGGGTCTGAAAGAATCATTCAGTGAGCAGATAAATTTGTGGGTTGCTGCAGAACCACAGACGCAGACCACAGTGGGATTATCTGACCTCCCAACATCATCTACACCCACCTTCAACTTCAGCTTCTGCTTTCCTATTAACAGTAAATTCTCATTAGCTCTTATAGCTCACTTAAGTTCAGAAGGACAATGCTCTAATGTTTTTTTTTGTTTTTTTAATGTAATGCTTAGGAAATCACACCTTATTTTGGACTAAAAAATATTGGGATATTTGAAATACTGAAGAGCAACTATTTCAGAAGCAAACGTTGGAGCTCTTGTTCCCCATGTGCCACAGTGTTTTAACAACCTGGGCCAGTTTAACGCATGACTCACAGAGATGTTGTGCCAGAAAACAGAGCTTAGCATCAAGGGAAATTTAAGCATCTGAAACAAGCTAAATTTGAGGAAAGTATTTGAAAATTGCCATATTCATACATACTTACATATATATATATATATAAATTTCTGTGCTGGTGTGAGTGTTCTGGCGTACTCTCTCATGTCATGGCAACATATTTAACCTAGCTTGCAGCAGTTATACAAATAAAAAATAAGGCACTCTGAAAAAAGAGGTTGAATGAGCCACTTGACTCCACTCCACCACCTGAAGCCAGCTGCTACAAAGAAGGGCTTTCAACTCGTGGTGGAAAAGCGAACACTTCCACTATCTCTCTGGCATTTTGACCAAAGCATGTCACTGACATTTCATGAAAACGTCAGGAAATTACGTCGACTTGTGAAAAAAGGGCAGGATATGTCTCCTCGCAAGGTCCTCTTCCTTACAGTCTGCCACATTGCATCAACGTTTCTCAAGCAAACCAGAGAGAACAAACCCAAAACTCACCCTAGAGAGGCCTTTTGTGTTTTCATGTGCCATCATAATGTCTCCACCACATTGAAGCTTTCCTGCTGGATTTTGCTGAATATACCACACTGCATTTTTTTTCTTTTTAAAGCAAAACATTTTGGAAGTTATTTATTTATTTGTGTGTGTGTGTGTGTGTGTGTGTGTGTGTGTCTGTATTCTTCACCAACTCTGTCCATCACAGAACTATGAAGTTGAACTGGATAAAAAAAAAAGTCTCCAGCAAAGATTTTGATTACCTACCTGGACTTCAAACACATCTCATCTTAATATTCTCAGGCTATCTCCTTCTGTCTGTCTGTCCTGCACTTTGAAAATAAACAAGCTCATTCATCACCTCTGTTTATTTGAAGAAGCAGAGGTCAGAGATAAGATCTCAGTGGGGAAACTGGATGATGCTGCAGCAAATTGTTGTTCTGGATGTTTTATTCAAGGCAGGCTGATTAAATAAAAAAACGTTATTTAAAAAGAAGAGACGTGAACAGCGATTCATGTATCATTAACTATCAATCTGAGTTCTATCTTCAGCAGAAATTAATGTTTATTTTATAGAAAGAACGATGCAGTTGTAAAGATCTTAACAACTCATTAAAACCATTTGCATGAAAAAGTCTGTGCACCTTGAACAAGTCATGTTCTGCAAACTATAATATAAAACTTTGTATTTAAGCTATAAAATATGCATGCAACCACCAGCTATATTAAAGTTTTTTTTTTGTTTTTATTTCATAAACTTCATGAACTTAGACAAAAAATATTTTGTCTATATCACTCTCCTTGAGGATATAAAAAGCTGCTACCTCAACTCTGTCTATTAACATCCCTTTTTTCCCTGTTTCCCCCCCAAAACCCATCTGGTGTGTCCAGATGTTGGCTTACATTGTTCAGTCGTTTAAGTGTTCAAAGCTAATGTTCCCATCTAAAGTCTTTCACACTGACTTTGCTTGCTTATCACTAATATAGAATTGAACAAAACAAACAAACAAACAAAAATCTTTTGCTGTATCACATCTCATTATTAGCATCAGAAGTAACCATGAACAGACTTTTCTTAATGACAGTTCAGGCATTTTAATATGATGATCTTGATCTCGCCTTTGGGCCTCTCTAAGCTTAACTTTTACACCTTCAGGAATTTGATTGTGTGACCAAAAATTGTGAAGAGGAAAATAATGAGAGAAGAGGCCCAGACCTCCCTCTCCCCTCCACCTCCCCCAGGTTTTTAAGAGGAATACCAAGGTGTTCCCAAGTCACATGATCCTTCTGCATGTCTTACTCAGGTATGCCCGATAGCCTCACCCCTGGTTGGACACACCCAAAAATATTCCCCCTAAAAATTCAAGTGGCTCATGTCAAAGTAGATGAACAGAAATCCTCCAAGTCCTTCCCAAACAATGGAGCTTTTCCTTCCATCTCTACGGAAAACTGATTTCAGCCGCTGGCATCTACGATCTGGTCCAACAAGTCAGTTAAGGCAGAACATGTTGCTGAGTAGGTTTCACAACTTAACAAGTTAATATTTGAAAACTGTTAATAAGAAACTTAGCATTTACCTTTGACACTGTCTAATTTGAATTCCTGGCTTGTGTTTAGTTTTCAAAATTTAACACAAAAATTGCAAATGTAACTGACATTATACTGTAGCTGTCAAAGTTATAACATCTCTCCATGGAGGCATCTTAAAATGAGAAAATGCTCTCATAGGGGAAATAAAAAGGGGAAGGAAAGTGCAGGCCTCAGCCGTGCACACTAATACAGAGATGCATAAACAACCCTGTGGTAAACAACATCCAAGTACGTTTCAGTTCCACAGATTATCTGCTTTTGCTTCACTGAGCAAAACAGATGATGAAATTCCAACACTCATCAGCTCATCATTGATGCATTCAGAAGTACAAACCAGAACCTGTTAAGCAATTTACTGTACACCTCATTTGTACGTGCCTTACAACTGCAAACGTGCATGTGATGCATTTTTAACAGGCACCAGGACATATGCCTGTGAATTAAATCCACAATCAAAACAGTGGACGCGCATTTGTTGATCACTTATTTTGTGGAAGAAAATACTTATAAAACACATTTAGTGTAGATCTAAAACAATACATTTGAATTATATCTGACAATTGTGTAAATCCAACTCTAAAAAAACAAATTAGGTTTTAAAAAAATGTATAATGTCAGAAATTATTTCAAATGAAAAGTGAGTGCCCCATATAAGCACTTTCTTTTGTCTATTTATTTATTTTTTCCACAGAAAATTTCAAAACTTGGATAACCAAAAATAAAAAATTACTATGTATTCACCAGTGAGATGTCAGACTCAGCTATAAAAAAATTTTAGCAATCTAATGAGTAACTATGTAATCAACAATAACATTAATTGTATAAATCATTTTTGAAAAGACACTGTGACTTGAACTTGTGGTTAAATTACAGAAAATTGGACATTTAGATCACATGGGAACTACCAGAATTTAGAAACTGGTTTGCATCCTCTGACTGCGGCACAAATTAGTATTTAGTCCGAAGCATCACTGCGACACAACACAATTTATTTTCAATTATCCTCGAGCCACCAGAGATGGAAGCAATGTTGTTTTGTTTGTGTTGCTGCTCAGCAGATCACACACAGCCTGTGATACAGTTTCTCTCTGACACTGAATATCAATCCTCCAGCGCTTGCAGGGCTCAGACACATCTGTGCACAAAAAAGCCTTTTAAAGACAATAAGAGATCATCTCTGAATGTTGATTTAGATGTATTCTGTTTGCTGGCATTATACACTGGGAGCTTCCAGATCTGGTAAACTCTTCCACTTTGGAGTGATGTGTACAAGTGGAATAATATGGGGCCTATGATTAAGCAACACTCAGGCAATGTCACTCTGACTGCCTTTAAAAACACAAAGGCGAGCAAACCCAGGGCCGAAACAGCTGGTTCTCATTGGCTCGCACTGCAAACTGAGGAAACTTTCTGATCTCTGCTCCGACGAGGTTAGCAGTGTATATTTATGTATGCATGTGAGCAGGGTGTGTGGGAGTGTGTGTATGTGTCAGGACTACATCGTGAGGATTAGGTGCGATTTAAGCTGAGTGAACCTGACTTCAGTGCTGGTTGAGATAAACACTGAAGGTGTTGATACTAACTCTCAGCAGCAGAGCTCGGGGGACGTCACATTAAACCAGACACAGTGACTTTACGTGGCACATATTGATGAATTCTTCTGTTTCCGTTTCTACTTCCTTTTGGGTATAAGTTTTGATGAAATACGCCATCACGTTTTTTTCCACTGAAACATCACATTGCTGAAGAGTTGTGAAACTGATTTCTGTCTGCACAACAATAAAGATCCAATCTAAATCTAAATGGTTACAGATTCTTAATCCTGCAGGGAATTAGCCTCATCACTGGAGAGCACTTTAAACCCTCAGTCACGATATTTAGCATTCAGACATCTGAACACGTTTCTGTTTGGAGAAACCATGACTCTAGCCTTACAAAAGCACTCATGAGAGCCAATTAATATAAAGAGCAGAAAAACAAACAGCTGAAACAGCATACAAATTTGCATATGCTCTGTATTGTGAGTCTATTCACTATTTAATTTGATTAAATTCATGAGGACGTAGCACTCCAAGAGCATCTTTCTTTCTTTGTTGATGTATTTCCTGCTAAACATGACACTGAGGTTAAGTTGGGCGTGATGACGTTGCTCCAGACACGTTCGCAGTAAGACGCTGAAAGAAAGTGAAGAGACTCCAACGCACTGTCAGCACTAAGAAGCAATGTTTTGACGTTGACCTTTGTCAGACATAAGCTGCTTTCATAGAAGTCACAGCATTAAAAGCAACCTTGAGGTTTTTTTTAATTTACCTGCTGCTTGTGTCTCAGTGTTCAAGGAAGAACACCAGATGTTTGACTTTTTATTCTATTAGCTGATTGTAATAGTAAAAGAAAAACATGTTGCCTCTGGGCTTTGATGAGCAGCCATGTTGACAGCATGTCAGACTGGATCTCCACAGGATGTGATGGATTAGTTCCTGTGGTTAGAGGCATCATGTAGGAGTTACAGTCCAGCAACTTTTATTGGCAAATGAGACCGTAACCATTAGCAACAGGTGTGCTAGACTGCATTTTTGGAGATGTGTTTTCTTTTATTTAAGTTTTGATCATTTTAATAACACGTAGTAATACCTCACAGCCTTCAACCTCTTGCGTGTGCATAATCGTTAATTATTATCAAGTTACAGGTTGAAAAGACAGACAATGAGACAGGCAGTGCCTGTGGATGTGAGGCCAGAAGCAGTGAAAGCTCTCTATAAGGAGAAGAGTTCATCTTTGTGGAAGTGTTCACATTTATTGATTAAAACAGACCATGAAAGACAATATCACCCAGAGGGTCAGTGGCTCATTAACTTCCACTTCTTCACATGTTAATCAACCACTGACCTCCAAAGAGCTAAAACAAGGAGGCTCTGGCTTCTCTGCTCACCTCCCAAGGCTCTTGGTGGGGGGCTGCTGTAATGAGACGGGCCAATAATGAAGATGGTCCCAGCAGACGCTCATACCACGCTGAAATACAGCAGGAATTTTGTAGAAGCTGCTCACTTGAGGCAGTTTTTGAAAATAATGTCTTGGTTAACCCATTATAATTACCCATATTTGTACTTTAACACTCCAAGTCTGAAGAGACACATAAGATGCATCAACATTCTCAAGACATGCAAGCCATTATGAATTTAAATATAGATAACAAACATGATATTTAAGTTGGAAATTTGCAGTACAAAAGGGTGTAAACTCTCTCTCTTTGGAAGTGTCTCTGTGTGTCCTGAAAAACATTATATAAATCCATTAATAATAATAATACTTTTTTTTTTAAATTTCACGGCACTACTTTTTTCAGAGAAAAAAAAAGGTTTTATTGGACACATTTCAGAACCCTCTGGTTCTGAAAAGCAATTTTAAATGAGGAACTAAGTGAATGAGTCATAGCATCTAAACACTGTCACATTTTCTTTTACAGTACACCCAGAACATACCAGGAAGATTAATGTGATTGAAATGGAACTGGGACTGAACTGGACTGAGTTGAATTGAGTCCTGCAATGGACGGACAACCTGACCAGCATGCATGGATGCATGGACGGATAGATTAATGGATTAAATTGAAATGAACTAAATTGAGGTTTGTGAATAAACAGAAGACTCAAAAAAAGACAGAAGGAAAAAGGAAGTATTTGAGCCTCTTCC
Source organism: Arrhamphus sclerolepis (assembly GCA_037176975.1). Classification (NCBI taxonomy): domain Eukaryota; kingdom Metazoa; phylum Chordata; class Actinopteri; order Beloniformes; family Hemiramphidae; genus Arrhamphus; species Arrhamphus sclerolepis. Next base: position 7,826,301 of record JBAMYA010000018.1, read on the forward strand.
CTTGAAACAGAGAATCATTGTAGAAGGTTATTGCTGTGGACAGGAATGAATCTGTATACAGGTCGGAAATGCAGCAAACCTGATAAATCCTCTGACTCTACACATTTTATTATTCAAGCAGTATATTGTGTCGAGAGATATGCAATGTTGTCCTTTTTTTCTTTTCTTTTTTTTTTAAAGATTGTAGAAAGAAGTATTCTGCACAATCAGCTGCAGAGGCTGCAGACTAATTCCCAGCACAGAATCAGCCTTCTTTATCAGTCTGAACAACTTCTTTCACTGCCTCTGATCTGACTGCCCCAAACAGAAAGCTGCAGACAAAACTATACAAAGATGGGCAACATCATGCTGCAATCACAGAAAGACCTCAGCCTCCTCAAGAGGTGCAGTCTGCTCTGTGCCTTCTTGTAGACACCATCAGAGTTACCTTTGTTGGTTTTTGATGAAATGTCCCCACAATAAATGGTTATGCAAGAAAATCTGTCCAAGGCTTTTTATTGAGGACCATTACAAATTGAATGTTTCCCACCATTATTTCATGGCAAATTTCTAAAAAAAAAAAAACCTGATAAAAGTTGTCCTTTTATTTGGTGTTAAAAACAACAACAACAAAAAAAACTAGACTTTTAAAAAGGGTTCTGCAAGTTTATTAATAAACCCTGAGGCCAAAATCGTCATTAGCTGCTGCAGCAAAAGTAAAATCTGTACCAGAACCTCTTTAGTTTACAGTACTATATGTTGTTTATAAGGACACACAAGACAAAACAGTAATTTGTATTTTTTTGAACCTGTAAGGTTGACTCTAAAAAGACATGCAGTTTACGCACACACTATTTTACAGTGTATGCATTTATCAAGTCCAGCCTAAATATTGTATTGTAAACAAATTTAATAAATCTCTGTTTGCATGTTCTAAGACTCACAAAACAATTACTTGAAAATGATGTCCCTTAACTTTTTCACTTTTTATTTTGGGCTGACAACACTCGTAATGACTGATGGAGAAAGAAAACATGCTGCTGTTTGCAGAAGCGCCTCCTCTGTTGCTCCCTGGATCATTTTTCCGCTGCACATATGAGCATCAGATAAGAGGGTCTATCTAATTCATACCCTAATTAATATGAAGCTTCCCTTCCTGCCTCTTACTGCCTTAAGGGAGAACACCATCAGGCATTATCTTCAGCCAAAATGTTCCTGTCACCAAGCTGACAGTGCTCTTTTGCAGCTTTCTCTCACACTCTTTGTCCTATCCCTCATCTGCCACTTCCTGTCATTTTATGCAAAATAAGTGAATGTGGACGGCAGAATTAAAGAATGAGTGGTGGTTACTGAAAGTGTGGGTGCTTTGAAATTTCGCAGTAACAAAGCACCGTGAATGTAAGAGTGGGGAATCAATACTAAAAAAGGAGGCTGCATGAATCGAAAAGCTTCCCACAAATTGATTGAGAGAGGAGGCCTCTTTGGGTTATGTGGGAAACTGAGCGGAATAAATAATCTCTTTTCACAGTGAGGAAGTGAAGAAAGAAAAAGTAAATATTTTTATTTCGATTCAGCTCTTTTAATGCTATGTATGAGAAGAAATTAGGTTTACAACAACCTCGCTTTTGATGCAAAAGAAAAAGAGAGAAGAGTGTGCACCCTCCCCCTCCCCGGCCAAGGAAATGTATTGGAAATCATACTACCATGATTAAATTTGTGAAACTGGAAGCTCAATAGGTGTAAAAAGCTTTCTGTAAATCATAACCACAAGAAACAAGGAAGGGATTAATATTAATATAGATTCAGGGATGTGATTGACAGTAAATGTAAAAATGTTTTAAAAATACTTAAATATGTATCGTACCTGCGTTTGAAAAAAAGAATATGGAAAAACAAAATGCAATGGGCAAGTGGTTTTCATATCAAGGTACATCTGCCTGAGGTGCAACTCCTGTGATCTAAACGCATAACTCATTAAAACAACACAACAGCAATCTAGGATGTGATGAACAACTTTAAAAAATAAATTAGAGTGGTGCTGCTAAATGTGCAGCAGTTGCCTGAGGCCCCATCCACTTTATTCACACAAATCACACTACAGCTGTCCAGTTGAAGAGTGATGTGAGCATGCTCCCCTGAGTAGGAATGGCTGCTCCAGAAAAAAAAAAAAAATTCCCTCATCATTGTCTTTGTTCCTTTTTTAAGCTTTGCAGACTCAAGTTGGTTGGTATGCAGAGTATAGATACTCTGATTTACTAATCTGGGTTCTTCCTTGACAGATTTACAGTGTGTGAGAAGAAGGGAGGTGACGTGAAGAGCAGTGGGCGACAGAGAGTGGCAGTGCTAATGCAAACTGACGAGAAGTGACAGGCACACTGTGACCAGAGGGAGGACAGTCCCAAAGCGCGCACATACAAATACACACATGCCCTTGTACACTCTCTTTCAGCTTGCTTGGTGGATGAAGACCAAATACACACTCTTTATTAAGGTTGGCAGTGAGGTAGTCTTAGAGAGGCCACTCTTCAGCAGGAGCACTTGAGGTAAAGCCTTTGAGTTGGCAGACATCCACCCCATTTAAGTGTTCCTCACCAAGATACTTTCATCCCTGGTAAACAGGGATGAAAGTCACAAGAGTTCACACTCTTGCCTGTTTTTGTTTTGGTTTTTTTAGATATATATACATATAAATAGTAAAGTGTATGACAGTTAGTACTGATCCTCCACTGTGATTGGAGGAGACAATCAGTGTGATGTTTTCTATTTTGTTTTCATCCTTATTTTCTTGTTGTCCTCCCTCTATTCTCATCCTCCACCACATCCACCTCCTCCTGCTGCATGTTCCCTGGTTGTCTGATTGGGTTCTCCTGTGCCTGATTATCCACACCTGCGGCCAATTACACCTGCTCAGCGTTAAAGCTCCACTGTCCCATCTCCCAGTGTCATGTCAGTGGTACTTCTTAGGACTTCTTCTGCTTGTTATGCAGTTTCTGCCTTCTGCTAAATCAGACCTCTCTCAGGCTACTGAGCTCTTTGGGTTTATTGGCTTTGTTCAGACTGACTACCTCTAAAATGAGCAAAAGCTATAATGAAGTACACAGTATGTACTGCATACTTGTATGATGGCCATAACCACGCTCAGTATAATCAGAAGCCAGTCAGATCGTCCAGGTATTTGTAGCTCACTACAGATTGAGCAGATGTTCACATACTGCATGCTGTGTGCTATATTTTGTCCAAATAGACATTAGTAGTATAGATCAGGGCTCTTCAACTCCAGGCCTTGAGGGCCTCCTCTTTACCGTCAGTTTCCAGACTGGTTAAAGGCTATATTCCAAACGGTGTACATACTTTTGTGAGTTGTTATGCTTTTACTGGAAATGACAATAGCAAATGTGTGTGTGTCTGTCGGTGTAATCTTTCTACACTTCATTAGATTAAAGTTGTGCCATTGTTTGCAGTGAAGATGGACCACCAACCTATTTTTAGCTAAAAACATTGCAAACAAATGTCTCTCCGCTTCCGCAAAATCAGCAAGATAGATGCTACCCTTCCCTGTACTTGCATGAGCTTTGGCTATATTCCAAATCGTGAGTGCATTATTGTGTCCATACTGACAATTCTGCCTTCACAGAGTCTTCAGGATTTTCGTCTTCTGTTTGACATGTTGTAATTGTGCTTTCATGTCACGTTATGCAAATTTTAAGTGTTCAAGAAGTTGACTTCAAAAGGAATTTCAACATCCCATGAAGTGCACTTTAATACACAGAGTTTTTTTTGTCAGAATGTTTGTAATTTCCAACAACCTTTGCTAAGGCAATACTTGAAGGTACATAGTTATGTTTGATTGGAGGGGAAGTTTAAATTGAAAGTTTTGAACCCTTTATCCAAATAAATCTGCAGGAATTTTTTTAAAAATATTTTTTTAAGCTAATCACTTATTGCTCTTTTTTAACTGCTCAAATATTTCATTTTAGAAGGAAATGTTAGTTTTAAATTGTTTTGGGGCAAACATTTTGTTGTGCAAAAAAGCACCTCATAATTTCAGTGTGTCAGTCCAAAATGTGTAACCCTGTTACGCATCGTAAAATACTCAATTTTTATTTTATTTTTTTTAACAAAGTGAGGGTTAATGGAAAGTAGTAAAAACAATATTCATTTCAAAGAGTTTTTCTGTCCTCACACAGTTCACATATCAAGTCAGCTGAAGTGTGTCACTTAAATTAAAGAAACTAGATTAAATTTGTGATGTTCTGTGATTCTAGAAAGAGACTGCTACAATCTGCATTGGCTGAACTTTCTCTCATTTGTGTGTAAAACCCAAAAGATGAAACACAGCGTAAAAACATCACCCTGATGCTCATTTCAAGGCCCTTGATGAGTAACCTGCCAGCTTTGTAAAACAGCGACAAAAACAGAAAAGGAAATTTCCTTGTAAAATCTTAAAAGTCCACAGAGAGCATGTAATCACACCGCGGGGCTGTTTTCTTCTGTTTGAAGTTCTGGCACTGTTTCCAGCAGATTTATTCTTTGTACAACAAGTCTCCACCCCAAAACAGCCCTATTCAGATTGTAAATTCATACATTTGTGCACTTTTGTTTTCATTTCTCACTGCCTGTTTGTCACGCATGCACACCAACACACACTTCATGTCTTTCTGCTTCCCTTTCACCGTTCCTGACAGGTGGTCCTGTGGGGGCGCATCTTGGTCGGCACTGGGCTACATCTTCCACTAAAACCTCTCCCATTGGGGTCAAGAGTAACAGGCCACTTATAACAGTTTCTGCTTAAAGGAGACAGAGAACCTGAGGCTTCAAGAATACAGTGTGAGCTTTGCTTTAACTGATGCAAAATTGTATTAAAAAAACAAAAGACAAGCAAGCATAAAAAATGGAAGACATGTTGGAAAAGAAAACAAAGAGACAAGACACGGGTCGACATGGCTGCTTTGATGGAAGTGCATGCTAATTTGGTCAAAATATATGGTAGCGTGTAGCAAAGTTCTTTGTTTCTCTTTGTACTTGTACGTCAGCATTTGTTGTGCATTTAGGGGTCAACAACATGTGTTCATGCAATAGTAATAAGAACCTCGATCTTCTTCACAACCCTGTAATAACACATGATGCCAGACAGCAGTGGCAGTGTTTAGCGTCAAATCCATAATTTTGCATCTGTAAATAAAAGTTATTTTTGTTAGTCTATCCATCCATCCATCCATCTGGGTCACAAGGCAGCAGCCTAAGCAGAGAGGCCCGACATCCCTCTCTACAGCTACCTACTCCAGCCTCCCGATGTCTTGAAAAGCCAGCCGAGAAATATAACCTTTCCAACATGTCCCGAGTCTGCCTTGATGCCTCCCCCTGTTGGACATACCCAAAACACCACCCTGGAGGCATCCTAACCATATGACCAGACCACTTCAGTTGCCTCCTCAGTGTGGAGGAGCAGTACCTCTACTCTGAGTCCCTCCTGGATGCCTAAACGTCTTACGCTATCTCTAACAGTCATCCATACGCGGTGCATGCTACGTCTGTGTTGGTTTCCATAAACTTTGATTGGGGTGACGTCATCGGTAGCCGAAAGGAATTGTGGGTTGTGTGCATTGCTACAGTCCGATGCTTCCGTCAAAAGCTGAGAAGTGTTCAACTTTCAACACATCGACGCATGCGTCGGCCAATCAGGTTGCGTGTAGGGCAGAAAGTTGTTGCTTATGAAATTAGCAGCTTATCCCCATCTATGACTGGACCTCACAGTACAGGAAATTGAAAGAAAAATCAATAATCACAGTGTTAAATTATCCTATTTTTTTTACTGTCACACAGAAATACAAGTGTCAGGAATAAAACCTGGAAGGAAGTGACAGCGATAGGAGGTGCATCCGAGTTAGAGCCGGCTCCCCTCTCCTTTCACTATACAGCTCACTGGTTACTTTTCCACAGAGTATCTAGCAGTTATACAACACAAGCTCCCCTTTTCCTTGATATTTTGTGGGCAGCAGTTTGTTTCTTTTTTTTTTTTTTTTGGTCATGCCATCGCAATCAACCCGAAGCATCAGACACCTCCTCCACCGTGTGTTGCCGCAACGTGTGCTTATGAATGCACCATAAGGGAGAATCCAGCCACCTTTCTTGTATTCACAATATCATTCCTTTGGTCACTACCCACAGTTCATGACTATATGGTAGGAACAAAGATCGACTGTTAAACAGAGCTTTGCTTTGAGTCTAGACTCTCTCTTCACCACAGCAGAACGGTACAGGGCTCACAGCAGTACAGATGTTGCAGTGCCGCCTGTCAATCTCCTCTTCCATCTTCCAAAATACTTAACTCATGCACTTGATGTAACACCTCAGTCACGACCCAGAAAGGGAGGTGGAATAAATCTGACCTATTAATGGCAATGCAGACCAAACTCTTGCTCCATTTGTACAGGCCTAGGTGACCCTAAGCACCAAACCCAGCAACCATTGACCGGACTCTCTTTCTCCCTTTTTCTGCCCCCTTTTCCACCAGCTCAGCCTGCCAGTCCAGGTGGACTACCCCCAATGTCCACACAGTGTTGCAGAAATGTGTCACCCAAGACAGCCCTGTAACATCAGAAGCCTAGAGGAACTCAGGGCAGACCTCATCCACCTCAGAGCTTTGCCAACATGGAACTCTTTAACTACCTTGGTGACCTCATCTCCAGTTATGGACAAGGCCACTCCACAATCCACAGACTCATTACTTTTGTTAGTTTTACTTTTAATTAACTGGTCCACTTTTCACAAATGAAAAAAAAAAGTGCTCAATGTTCAATGACATTTCCCACCAGAAGACAAGAATACTTTACTGGACTCATTAGGCAGCATTTAACGCTTCAGTTGTTCTGAAAACTCTGAAGATCAATTAAGGAACTCCACAGTGTGGGATTTAATTCTATTAGAGCTTTCCTGTATAATCAGTAGTAACCATGTGTTATGATAAATAACAATATTAGCCAATGTACAAGCTCCTTCCACAAAGTCAATTCTGGTTCATCTGTCGAGTCAACTGCAGATAATTTAGAGCAAAAAAAAAAAAAAAACACGAAGAACTCTGTTGACAAGAAGCTAAACCCATCTGGTGATGCTTTACAATCGTGAATGAGGTTACAGGTGTATAGAGCTGATAAGTCGAGCTGCATTGCACTGCTTCTGTGAGAAGATTTCTGATGTCAGTACCAAGGGTTCGTGACCATGTCTGTTCCCTCAAGTGCACGCAATGGACACCAAAGGTTGAAAGTCTGCTCATACAGGTAATATGTACCCAGCAGCGATACTGTGTGTCTTTGACAGGTATATATAAGTTGGACCTGCCAGAGCTGTGAAGAGACGACTGTAGTCGTGCTGTAGTATCAGCTCACTCAGCTGTGAAATATGGCCGACAAGTTTGTGTGCAAACCACAATTATGCCTTGAATCCCTGACAAGTGACCACAGAGTTCTAGTTGTTCAGTCAACTGTGTAATATGAACTGGTGGACCCTGTCTCTAATGCCTCTATTTACGCCAAACACAATCGCTGCAGTGTCACACATAGTTCTAGCCGTTTGCTGCAGAAAGAGATTGGCACCACGGTGGCAGGAGGCACGAGAGAGAGACGCCTATTTGTGCTGCTAAACAATAGCTGAAAGAGGAGCACAAGCCTCATTGTGTTGTGTGTGCTCATGGATTGACCACAGTGAATTTCTCAACAGCTATTTTGTTATTGCCTGAAATCAGAGCACCATACAATATGTGCACCAACATAGTTTTTCACTTTCTCTCTTTTTCTCTGCTACATAAATGTGTTCATACAGCTGTGGAAGATTGAAATGCAAACATTTAAGAGCCAGATTTGTTTTTGGAAAGTGAGACAACCATAATATCTTTCAATTAATCAATTAAAATTACTCAACGCTGTCACTGAACATTTAACGACCAAACTTTTACTCTGTTTGGTCACCTGTTTTAATGACTTAACACACCATCGGTTCTGCGAGTATTTTTTAAAGATAGTACGCACTATACACAGTTTATAATGATAATATCAGCTTATAGCTCTAGTTTGTATAAAACCATAGAACATTGATCTTGGATTTCATCAACAGACAAATTTCTAGCTATCAACTGTCTATTTTAATTGGCTGAAAAACAGTAAGTTCAACATTTTTCCTCATTACTATTGACTGTTTAATATATGGGAGAAATATTTACATTTTATCATAGTTTATTCACTACTTTTAAAGTCAGTTGTAGCAGAGATTTTCCTGTACTGTGTCCATTTCCAGGACTTAGTCAGGTCTTAATTACTTGTCCCTCCTGTCAGATATGACCTACATAAACACTTCTGGAATGACACTGATGAGAATTTCCATTTCCAGGTGTTCCACAAAGTCAAACTAAAGGGGTCAAACCAAGGACAAAGAAGCAGGACTCCTGTGTTATTGAGTTTAGGTAATATATAATATAGATATAGCTGTACTTACCAAACATTTCTGCATGACATCCTGTTTGGGAAGAATTTCTTTTCGCCTGCCTGACTCATCCTTTTTTGCTGGAACATCCAGCATTAATTGCTTTCAGGAGACAAATCAGATCACAATTGCACACCAATTTTCCTTCATGAGCCATGAAAAAAGAAAAAAAAAACTTTCTCTTTGATGTTGATGGGGAGGAGAATGAGATGAAAAGGGAAGCGGATGGACTGAAGAACTCTGACGATTTAATTCAATTTAGAAGTAGATTAAAGGAACAAGTTTTCCAGTCTAATTTACAGTCATGTTAAATTAACATTCATAGTGTAACACTGTAGCTCTGTAAACATGCACAAAAACAGACACAAATTTGCAGATGAGTCGCACTGTGTGCTTTGTGAGAGGGAAAAATTCATGAATCCTGAATGATGTGGACACTGATTACACTTTGTGTCTGAGAAGTGAAAAGTTATTTGAAGCTTGGCTGTATATCTTCCTGTGAAAACTGCAGAGGTGCTAAATGACAGCTTAATCAAAGTTAGAACTTCATTAATGGGGGCATTTAATCAAATTCAGAGCTAGAGCTCAAGTTAAAAAAAAAAACAACTTGTTTGGAGACGTTTAGGTCAGAAGAGGGTGGAGTAGAGTGCTATGTCTGACTCCACCCCCTTAAACTGAGTGAGATGAATCGAGCAATACAGACATGGTTGAAAAAGGTGCCTTTGTACTGAATGTCTGTTGCATTGTGACCAAAGAATAGCATAGAAATTTAATTTAACCTCAAGAAATGTCAGCTTTTGAAAAAAAAAGAAGTCATAATATGTCTCTTAAAGTAGGTGAATGAATTTCAATAGATGACATTCTGCAGTTTATTAAATTCAAAGCCTTCAGTGTTCATGAATGCAGATGGGAGAGGAAACAGCACTGGGTAAATTTATTGGCTTTTATCTCTGCTCTTCTTCAAGAAACTCTGCATCTAATAATCATGTCTCGGTACTGAAATTCAGCAAACCTCAGCTCATCACACAGACAAATAAAAAGTGAGTGCGAATGGATAATAAACACATAAGACAAACATGGTATTACAGGATTAGCAGGGTTGTATGAAAACAATATCTTGTTTGTTTGTGTGCTTTAATGTGAGTGGCATAACACTGTTAATTGTGTGGTTGTGTGCGTTGGTGTGGCTGGTCATGCCAGATGGAGATGATTTCTGCCGTGTTTTGTGTGGAAAATAAACTTTGTGTTTAGAAAGAGAGCCCTTTTTTTGTGTAAAAACTCAAATAAACAGTAATGTGCAAATACTCTTGTGATTTATGTTTTGTTTTAGTTTTTTTTTTTTGGGGGGGGTTACAT
>JBAMYA010000018.1:7845811-7883239 GCA_037176975.1 Arrhamphus sclerolepis
CTCTACAGCCACACAACCATCTCAGTCTGGCCTCTCTGACTTTCTCTCCAAAACATCTAACATGTCCTGTCCCTTTGATGTTCTCATTCCTGATCATATCTATCCTTGTCACTCCCAGAGAGAACGTCAGTATTTTAACTTCTGCTACCTCCAAATCTTTTCCTCAGTGCCGCAGTCTCTAAACCACACAACTTCACCGGTCTCACCACCATCTTTTCCATCTATCCTTTCATTTTTGCCATTACTCTTTTATCACACATCACACCTGACACGTTTCTCCAGCTGTTTCAACCTGCATGCACACGCTTCTTCACCTCTTTTCCACACTCTGTTGCTCTGGATTGCTGACCCTAAGTATTTAAAATCCTCCACCTTCTTCACCATCTGGTATGAGTTTCATGGGTCTTGTGATTTGCATGGTTAGTCTGACGTCGGATACCCTTTCTGACACAATCGCCTGCATTTATCTGTGCTTGGGACCGGCTCAAAAACACCCTGAGGCTGCATATGGACCAGTCCAACCATGGACTATTTTCTCATGGCAATTATACGTTGCATGTTATGTGATTGACCTCTCTGTGTCCTTTAGCCAAAAAACAAAAAAGTTAAAATGAGTCTACTGTTGAGGTAAAGTTAATAACACAAACAACTCATGTAAGTACCTGAATAAGGGAGACTCAAAAGTGTCAGAATGAACCAAGAGTGAAAGAAAAAAAGGTGGCAGAGGTACTTTTAAGTCGGGTCAACATTCAGCTAACCTGTGATCCAACACCACAAAACTCAAACTTGGGTTCCAGAATAAACATACATTTTTAGTGTGAAGGTCGGTTGTTTGTTCCCCAGACCTAACACACGTTGTTAGTTAGTCAACTTACTAAAACGAAATGCTCATTGGTTTGTGATGGTAGAATCAAAAGCATTCTGAATTTACATTTCTGTATTTATTACAGTTAGAACTGCTAATACTGGATGGTACTTTGGTTAAAAAGTCACCACACAGTTGCAGGCCTGGATGCTTTTTGGAAAGTCAAGTCAAAATTGATTTGTATCGCACACTTTAAACAAGGAGCTGATCAAAGTCCTGTTCAACTAAAAGCCAATAAGAAAAAAAACTAACAAAAAAAAGCTTTCAGAAGTGTATTAAAACTATCAAGCGTGTTCTAATATTAAAAGGTAAACTGCTGGTTTTTCAGTGTAGACCTGCGCACATCCAGGAGCAGCTGGATGGTAGACCTCAGAGCTCTGACTGGAGTATGAGGCTTTTCCAGCTCACACAAGTAAGGTGGTACCAAGCCTTCGAGACACTTAAAAACAAGTAATAAAAAAGTTTGAACTGGATCCTGAAATAGACAGAGATCCAGTGTCAGGAGGCCAGAACAGGAGTGATATGATCTTTTTTTTTTTTTGTTTCAGAAAGCCAGCTGCTGCCTTTTGTTCATTCTTCACTGCAGTGGTGACTGATCAAGACCAACATACAAAGAATTACAATATGTTTCCACACAAACAGCCCAAGATTTTTTCATTAAATATTAGAACTGAAAGAGTTCAGTTTATGTCCCATAATCCCACTGCAATATCACACTGCATTATGGGAAGTATAGGATAAGTATTTGGGGAGTTTGGCCCACATTAGGTCAATAAAAATATCTCAGGCTGTGTTGCTTTGGGTTTGAACTTTGACTTTAATCATATGCTTTTGCATGGTGTGTGTATGTATGTATGTGTGTGTGTATTTACATATATATGTATAATGTAATGCTTGGGTAGAATTCTTAAAATGAGATGTATGCTTTTAAAATAAGACCATTTGTCTTGAAACAACTATTTTTTCTTAGACTTTTAACTTTCTTAGATATCAGTTTTTGCCAACTTTTTGCTGATCCTACTCCTGTCACTTTTGGACTTTACGACATAAATGGCTTTAGTCACACAATATGCAGATACATTTTTAAACCACACATTTTAGACATGATAACATTTGAAATGTAATATGCTCTTCTTTATCTATGGGCATTTTATTAAAAGGTTTAGGCTATATACTGACAGAAGATCAGCATTAAATTCTGCATTAAGTTCTGGTCACAAAGGGAACTCAAGTTGTTGTCCAGAGTGTGTGTCTGTGTGTGTTTTGTTCTTTTCATCAACTTCAGGTATCAGCTATCTTTTCTAAAGGCGATAACTTGCTGCACTGCCTCTTCGGCTGGATTTGTAAAATTAGGAGTTTACTCAAAGGTTTTGGGTATTCATGATTCCAGAACTGGTCTTTAGTAAGGAGGTGATTTTATGAGCGAGTCTACTCAGATTTATGAAGATTTCAAGAATGAAGCCCAAGGTCTTTTTCAGGGACAGCCCTTCATCTTTCACCAAGACTAAACGACTCACTGCGTCCAATAAAAAAATAAAATAAAATAAAATATGGCTTTGTAGTATGAGAGCTCAAGTGTGTAACCGGTCACCATTTGCAAACATTTGGGGCATTATAAACTGAGACATAAGACAAAGATGACCCAGGACTGCTGAGCAGTGTGAATCCTATATTAGACAAGAATGAGATTACGCTCCCATAAAAATTCAACAACTGCTCTCTTCAGTTCCCAGTCATGAGGTGTTATCAAAATAAGGGAAGGGAAAGCTGCAGTAGAAGTAATCGTTGCACTCTCCCACACTCCATGTGTGTTGCTGTCCCCCACTTTTAAATGGACTTCTTTCAAAATGGTACATTTCCTCAGTTTAAATGCTTGACATTTCTGTGTTCCACATGGATAAAATACTGCAGATGGGTTCATTAGAAATCACTGTAGCCTATTCTATTGTTTAACTTACACAACATTCTAACTTTTTTTTTCTTTTGGAGCGTGGGTTGCATTTGTCCTGTGCGCATAATCAAATCCGGATTTGTACATCCGGACTTTATTAATTGATACCATCAAAAGTTTCCACAACAACAAGACAACTGTGAAGGTGTTGATGAAGAATCCACACTCAGGGCAGGAAGGCAGAGATGTGAAACTGCTGTGGATTTTGCCTAAATCGCAGTCTTGACCCGTTCTTATTCATTTATGCATAGCGCCAATCAAAGAAGCCATTACTGCAAGTGAGAGTTTCGAAAGCAGCCCGTTTCTCAAACATTGCCACTGCCAAGATGGATGGAGCCAGTGTGGTTGCCATAGCAACGACAAACTGGCCGTTTGCCAGGGTCCATAATGATTTCCCATCAGTTGCTGCACTAAGAGGAGCAGGGACCCTCACTGGTTTAGACGGGCTCATGTTAGATTACACAAGAATCCATGACACACTCATCTCTCACACACACAGACACACACACACACATGGCCTGTATGTTACAGAACCTCCCATAACATATAAGGTCCTCTCTTTCAGTGTTTAGTAGCCCAGCCTTTCATTTCCTCTCAGCTTTGCTTTGTTGGCCAAGTGAAGAAGGTTTTTCCATAGCATCAACCATCTCTGAGCTTTTTGCTCTCCATGCTCTTCCAGCACAGCTTTACATGGATTCTACTTTGCGCGATGTGCTTATAAGTGCAGGCATGTGTGAACTTGCAGCCTTAGACATAGCAGAATGTGTGTCCAGGGAAAATGCTCTGGCTTTTTAATGATGCAAAGAGCTTCTGATTATAAGGAGGTCTCCAAGAGAGCTGTAATATACTGCTTCCTTTTCTCTGATCTATTTTTTTTTCTTTTCAAATCCCTTCTCTAAAAATACAATGTTATTGCTTCATGATGTTAGCATGCATATATTTTATCAAAGCATTAAAGAAAAAAAATCTCTTCCTCTGTCCCCTGGTAAATATCTGTTTTTGCCTCTATGAAAGGATTTAAAATAATACACTCACTCACATTGCAATAATAAATATAATATAAAATACCTCTCATTTTTCTTTTGTTGAATACAACAACTGTAGTCCTTGAAGTAATGATTTTAATGAATTTAAGACTGTATTACATGTCACAGTGTGGTTCACTGGAAGGGGGAAAAAGTTTTTCACAATCTCTTAGAGGTTTTTTCTGTTCTTGGTGCACTTATATGCATTTGTACATGTCCCCAAATGAAAGACAAATGAAGGTGAGCTGTAGCATCAGGGGAGCTGATCTCCTATCATCCGTGTTATAATTCGTCTTAACCTTCAGACAACCTTTGCTGGTCATGTGTCTTAGTGTGTAACCCTGCTGTAGGTATGTGTTCAAGCCACACAGAGCATGTAAAGCACTCTGGAGGCATTATGGGGTGTTTGATGCTGCTGTGACCGTTCCCCCACAGAGCATCTCCACCGCAGCCTGAGCCTCATGCTGGCAGAGCTAACAGACATGTACACTTGGCCTCCCTGCGTTCCCGCTGTTTCAACAACAGTCCTCCTCCAGATTCCCCCCACCTCCTCCTTTTTTTCCCCCCAGCATGCCTTTCCTATAGTATTCCCTCCTCTCTCCTACTCGCCACCTGCTCCTCCTTCCTAACCCCTTCCCCCATCCGGTATATCATCACTTCGCTTCATAGCTCAGCAGCACCCCAGCACAGTTACCATAGAAACAGTGGAACAACAGCAGGTTGGTCACTGCCGCTGTCTGAGGGCGTGGCATCTCAGCCACCCCCCCTCCAGCCACCCCATCTACCACCCCCTCAAACACTGAGGTATCTAGCACTTCTTCTGAATCCATGAATCAAGAACGTCCTTTTCCAATGTGAAGCACTTATTATAACTAGACAAAAACATACCAGAGAGAAATGTTGCGTTGTGCTAACCAGCACCTGTGTGCTGCACCACAGCAACCAGATACTGGACTGGAGTATGATTAAGCTCCCATAAATCCAGCTTTTATGCAGGCAACATTAACTTCACGTGTTGTTCTTGTTCAACAGTTTTCCATTAAACAACATTTTCTTTGTTGCAACACAATGCACACTTATTTCCTGGTTCCTACCAAAGGCTGAGCCCAAAATTTTTAAAATGCAATCCAAAAAAAATCAGTGCCTGTGTGACAGCACCGATGAGTCACTTTAATGGTGTAAAAGTACTAAAGCCTCCAAGGGCAGATGTTGAAGCAGAGATCACAATTATTATCATTATCAAAAGGTTACTGTCTTATGTTGTACTCTGGTTTTCATTAAAAAAAAAAAAAGAGAAAAAATCTTGCGCAATTAGTGTTATCACTCAAACAGGTGGAGGCTTTAAGCTGTTCTTTTGTGCCAATCAGTGTTGTACAGCAAGTTTTAAGTGTGACAACAGTTTGATCCAACTAGTTGCTTAATACTTTAACATAGTTTCAAGTATCTATATTAAGCAAAATAAGGTTTACACAAATGAACAACAACAAAAAAAGACATCCAGCTTTGAAGCATCAGCTCAAATGCTGTGTATTTAGTGTCTTAAATCTTACTGTAGCTGTTCTTAGCCTGGATAATCAGAGCCTTGAAGGGCCTCTGATTAACTAAAGGATCACAAGACATTTAGATGTCACAAAAAGCAAAACAGAACCTATCAAAATCACCAGACCCTGTTTTACAGGGGCACATGTCCCACTACTAATCAGCTACGCCCCAGTAGTATCTCACAAAAGAGTTTTAACAAGCTGACAGTGTGGGATCATTTAAAATGAAGGAGGGTTTTTTTTTCCTACTTGACAATGTCAAATACAGCAGCTGAACTCAAAATATAAGATAGAGTGAGCACTAAGCTGTCCAGGCCTGTGGAGCATTTTGTGCAGCAGTCGGCAAGTCACAGCTCACAACACAGGCAGCACATGTAGCTGTCCAATGAAGCTGTGCACTGTGCACCACTACAAACACACATCAAAAGTGCAGCAGACACTCCAGATGCAATTTGTGAAAGAACCACGACTGCAGCACCATGACATGACTACTAAAGTAAGCATCTTTCAGCTAAACTCAGAGACGATCGTGATGGATGGTTGATGATGACTTTCACTGTTACTGTACGTGGGAATGGGCTTTTTTCATAAATATCAACGGCCCTAGCCATCAGTTTTATCCTTACCAGTTACTTTAGTTTCAGCAGCTTTGGCATCATATGCTGGTCTTTACAAAGTTTCATGTGATGTTTCATACACGCACAGGCCTCAACAGTAAAAAGGTGTGATTTGAGTAATGGGGCTGCAGTACGTCTAGCAAAAGTTCCAATTAATACTGCTATCCACGTGTAAATTATCCTTGCTGAGGGCAAACAAAGCAATCCTATACCATCACATGTTCCCATGGGTGTATATTTATAAATTAAATGAGGTCCATGAAACAAAAGATAAAAAGTCAAATTGACTGAGGTGAGAGTGAAGGGAGTGATGGGGTGAAAAGCCCTCTGCTGCTTCTGTGCATCACAAGCATCAAGCAAACATGGCAGATCTATTTGATTGGTTGAGTGAGCTGAGACAAAGCAAGTGTGAAGCGGAGAGATGCTGCTCTGTGACTATCTGACTTCACATCCTAAATGAGATCACCATTAGACACTGTTTCTCGTACATGGGCTCCTCGGGTATCCATGAGCACAAGCAATCACATTTAGTTGCATATGGACGATCACTTTTCATTCCAAACTGTTTTCTTCGAGCAAAATTAATATTAAGCATTAAAAAAACAAAAACAAAACAAGCATTGAAAAACAAAAAAAACAGCTCATCTCTCAAACATATCATGAACAGGTACATATCTGCATCTATCAGGAAAATTATATTCTTGAATTTTATTTAACATTATTTAACCTTTAAATTTGCTCATGATTTTAGTTGACAACTGTAAAACAAACCCCGGGAGACTTCAATATTTTAGTGCACAAAGCACTTCTGATTATGTTGAAGTATAAAACAATATTTGTTCATTTTTACGAAGCATCCGTTGGGACAACTCTATGTTATATTACAGCATTACCGCACGGCTACTGTGACACAAGAGTAATTACTGCAGAAAAAAAGAGTAAATCTAACAGTGTTGTGAAGCCAACGTAGCCTTGGAAAAAAAAAAAAATAATAAAAATCGCAAAATTTCCTCTGTGCTGCTTTAAGGCTGGTGGACGACAGGCAAAAGGAAATTACAAAATTGTATTTCCAGAACCTAAAAAAAAGGGTGACCATCAACTTTATATGTTATACAGTATGTTCTTTGTTTATATGCTGCAGCATGGTTGGAGGTGAATAAAATCAACCACGAGTGTCATTCCTTTTGTTGCAGATGTCTCAGCTGTCTTTTGGGAAAAAAAGATCAATAATCTTCAGGACTTAGGCTGTGAGAGGTGGGAAAAGTCTGGACATTAAATAACCCTAATAGTTTCTTCCTTTGACTGTGTTAGGATCACTTGCAATGTCGGGATGAAAAAATCAAACTGTTGATTGGATCTGAAAACATTTAGTATTGTTGTATCGCTTTTGCAAACACATAGTTTTGAACTTGCCATTTTCAATCTCATTTATACGTTGACATTCAGGTCTGAAAAGATCAGACCTTGAAAATGTCACAATTATTATTTTTAATTATTTAATTTGTATTCTTTAGAAACAGGTTCACAAGAAAATAATGTGTCTGCATCCTACACAGTACTCTGAGAGAGCTTTCAAGGGAAAAATCAACATCAATCTGTCACTTTAAAAAAAAAGAGAGAGAATTTAGAACAGCTTTTTTTCTTGGATCTACCTCAACCTAACGCTTTCTACCTCAATAAAAATATGTTTTGCTTCTACTGTACAAGGACATTGTTCAAGGTAGAGTTAAAGAAGAGAAAAGATGAATATTGCACTGTTAGTATTTCAAAATTCACTGAATGAAAAGGCTACCTGGGGTCCGTTTCACAAAGGAGGTTCAACAAACTCAGAGTCAAAAAACAAACTCAGAGTCAACAAACTCTGAGTTTTTGGTTTCAGATCAGCTGTTCTGAGTTGGTTCAATCAACTCTGAGTATGTTGACTCCGAGTTACCACAACAATAAAAATCCATCATCAATGGAGCTCAGATACCGTGATTCACCATGGCAACGCCAGTAGACAGATGTGATCCTCCTACTCACAAAATGCAACATTTCATTGTTCAGACGTCTCCAAAATGATCTTTATTTGATCAATTTTCTGATTAAACTGAACCCGTTTCAGCTTCATGAAGGGGAGGAGACAGAAAGAAACTTGGAGTATGTTGAAGTAAAACTGCTCCCAACCAGGTTTAGTTCAGAGAGTCAGTTGCCGTGGCAATAGACTCCTAGTATCAGTTAGCCTACCTCACTTTGTGAAACTGGCTCAACTGAACTCTCTGGCTCGGAGTTAAGTAACCTCACTTTGTGAAATGGAAAACTCCAAATTTCCCTGAGTTCCAGTTCAAGCTCGGAGTTTCCGTATAACCTGCTTTGTGAAACGGTCCGCTGAGTAACCTGGAGCATGCCTCAGGTCTGTGCTTTTCCAGTCTTCACCACGGGAACATAGCCTGGAATTTCTTGTGAAGTTCAGCACATCAACATTCTTCCCTGTCTCAGTCTTCCTCCCAGGCTGAATCTATACAATCCAGCTTCTCCGCTCAGAGAAATGTTTTGGCCATTTTATCCATGTCACAACAGCCATGATGGCAAGGATGTATAGCTTCTTTACTCTGGATCTGTGTGAATTTAAGTGCCACAGCATTGCAGTAGTATACCATTGAAGATAGTAAATTGCGTAAAATTATCTGTAATGGCTGTGTCTGTAAAAAGCCCCAAATGCAAGACATTGCTGCCAATGGTTATTTGATTCCAAAATATCCATTTTTGCTCTTATTCAATATCAAACACATAAATCGATAATGTTGTCCAATACAAAACAGTGCTTGTAAAACAACACCACATAGAATTGTGCCCTTTAGCACGCTCTATTGACCATTTATCAGCCCTCTGATTGGTCCCCGACTGACCAACCAGAAGAATCATTCTCCGTTGCTACATCGCGGGCGGAACACCCGGTTGGGCAAAATATCCGTCTCTCTCATTCACAACAATGGAAAGAGTATTTTTTTATTTGCTTGTAACAACATTTAAATCATTGGATTATTTTTTTTAAACTTTATCTTAGTAAAAAGGGACACTTCAGAACACACTGCGCAAAGTGTAGTGAGGGTCCAGTGTATTTTTATCCCAAAACGGGCAGAAATCTGAGCTCTACCACCAAAACAAAGTAGGCTAGGCAGCAGGCTACAACCCATAGCTCAACCATGAAAGCATTTTATTTTCCTTAAAATGGTTAAATGGTGTGCTTGGGGAACTTGTAAAAGTGACACCCGCTAAGATATTTGAGAGTCCTGGCTCGAAAAATGGTCACATATAGTCTTTAAAGGTAAATCTGTTAGTTGGAGGCTGCTAGCATCAGCTGTTTACTCTGCCATGCTGTTAACTAAACTAATCAAAACATCCCGTTTTCGTGTAAAACCCCTGTTTTTCAAACTCACTACACGTACCTTAAGTGTTCTTTTCTTTTATTAATATGCAGTTTCTGTTGCTTTTCTTTGGTGCATTAATTAGCCATAAAGCATTGTAAAAACCCGTTTTTACAATGGGAGTGGACGGGAGAGATGATTTTGTCCGACCTAGCAACAGAAACAGAGGGGCGGGACTTGATAGAGGGTCAATTGTCTGTTACCACCATTGTAAATATTGTCACCGCATCTTCTGGCTTCTATTACAAAATAAACTATGAACTAGTGAGCAAACAAAAAACTTAAGAAAAATAGCCTAATATCAACCAAATTCAAGGTTGCAGGAGGCTTAAAATACCAATTTGTTTTGATGTCGGTCCATAATGTTAATTACCATTTTGTTACAAACATATGTGGTTCAAAAACACTTCCATTCACATTCTTTTGGTCTCGGACAAAAAACTAGACTCCTTACAGTCCCTCCCCACCCACCTACCCCCACCCCAGGTATATTATTAGGTAGTAAGAGGTTTTTTTTTTTTACATCGTTGTTTTTTTTGTTTTTTTACTCGGGTGTCTGAGTTTATCTGAGACACCTAACTTGGACTCGTAAGTGTTCGTAAGAAAGCTGTACAGCTACGAAACTCTGCAAATCACTGGAACAAATTAAGAAAAACACCAAATACTTATTCACAGGAAGATGAGTGGGAAACACTTTCAAGCTAAGAAACAATGAAAAGAAAGGTCTGCAAATGATTATTGGCACACGCCTCAGTCTGTGCCTTCTAATTTCTCCAACACATACACACACACACACACACACGGAGAGAGAGAGAGGGAAAGAGATCACAGACATGCACAAGATAAACACTCAATGACTGTCTCTAGCTCATTGAACCAGGTTGCATGAGTGTCCCCAGCCATGATATGAAAGAAATGAATTTGGATGACACTTAAAGGACAGATTGCCAGATGCAGATATTTCTGTTTCTGAGTACAATATTCCCACTACGAAGTAAACACATCTAAACGGCGATGACTGCTCTGAAATGAGGCAGCTGACATCCGTTGGTTTTTAACACTATAATTAAAACTACAGGATTTACTGCGACTGTACTTTAATCAGCAAACCAGGCCTTTATGAGCACATGTGTAGCATATTGTTATGAGAGAATCCACGGTAAGTACTAGTTAGATTAAGAAGAAAATCATCACATGTTTCTAATCCTGCTCTTGCAGTAGTTTGAGTAATTCTATTCATAGTCCATCTGAGCTTGCTATTTTTTTTTTCCTTGTGGTTGTTTTGCAGAAACCACTCGTCAGCCAACCACTGGGTAATACTCTCACTTACATATCAGTTGGACGCTGTAGCCTGCAGGGAGAGCAGTTCATATGAAATGACCTTACGCTGGGCTTGAAGAGACTGGAAGAGACAGGCAGCGGCACCCAGCTCCTCTATTCGTAGTGACTCCACTCACCGATAAACAAAATCAGAGAGTTGAAGCCCTGCTGTATTTTAAGCATTAAACACTCAAATCTGGGTTTAGAAAATCTGTAATTTTCAAATTTTCGGGACATAGCTGTTTTTGACTCAAATCCATGCGACTCATAGCATCAAAACACCCATAAAAACCCTTCAAACTAGCTGTGCATTGTAATCGACCTTTTCACTGTTCATTGAACCATAAATTGACCGATACAAATGGCAGCAGTGTCTCCACGATAAACAATTCGTCATGATCTAAAGTTTTTGTGTTCTTCACTTTTTTGTTCTGTGCTGTTATTGTTTATTATTATGATTTCAGTGGTTATGTATTCTTTTATCTTGTGTTTTGTTTTGTTTTTTGGTAGTAATCTGTGGTTTTCTTGTTCTGTTAGTCATGCTCTGTGTTCGGTTACTTCCTTGTGTGCCTCTTCCTCCTGCTGTCCACCCTGATCATTGACTCCTGTGTCTCATTGTCTTCCTTGTTTGTCTCACCTGCTATTGTGTCGATGTATTACCCTGTCTTTCTTTCCTTTCCTGGTGTCCATCTGATGGTACTGTTTCCTCTCCCTTCATTTGATTGCTGTTGCCTCTCGGTTGATTAATGCACCAACCTGCAGCTTTGTGGTTTTGCTGAACTTTAGTGTTTAATCAATCAATCAATCAATCAATCAATCAATCAATCAAACTTTATTTATAAAGCACTTTTCATCCAAAAAGGAATGTAGCACAAAGTGCTTTACAAGTCTAAAAATTATACAATTCAAAGGTAAAAAAAGGGCCCAATCCCCCCGCCCACACACACACACACACAATAAAAAAACCAAAAAAAAAAAAAATAATAAATAAAAACACCCACTGTCCCAGATACACGCAATAAACACATTAAAAATAAACAGATAAAAATAAAAGGCTGAGCATTTAGACAGCGTTTAGTCTTTTGGTATATTCCATTTACTTCATAAGTTGGATTTAGAAAGTTGAAATGATGTCATTGCTGAGCTGACCATGTTGTAGGTACAAAGTCAGGAAAAGAACCTTTCTTTATGTCGGATTAGCCGTTGCTAACCAGCAATACTAACAGCGCTGTATGTGATATCTAGCACATGCACATGGCACAGCAACACATCCACTGATCAATGAGAACAGTATTATGTATATATCTGACTTAATATGAGTAAATCCATCAGGGCTGTTATAAACTGTGTTTAATTTAGCCTCCGTATTTAAGCCTGAGACCGGGTAAGTGACAGCTTTCCAACTTTCCAAGTTGGAATTCTGACTTCAGATGTCGTTCCAGTTGAAACTTTGAACTCTGAAATTCTGATTTGCTGATACAAATGGATCACGTGTGCACTATGTGGTGTGAACCACACATTTGTTTGTTCTACAGTTATTTTTCATTAAACATCTGTGGTGTAGTTCTTCTCAACTATTGTCATACTGGTAACTATTCAACAATCAAACAAACAACCAAACCAAACAACTAAACAAACTTTTCTAAGAAGGGCAAATTTTATTTAAAGTGACAAAAACTAACTTTTGCCATTTTTTTTATTTTTTTTTATCTCAGAAGTTCTACCACTGATGTGGAGGTTAAGTCACTTTTATGACACAAAATGCGTTCTCATTTTCATTGATTTCTTGTGTCTCTTACTCATGAGTCATTAGAGTAACTGGAAAATCACAACATGAACTTGTATAGACTTGTAAGGGGCATTAACTCATGTATGTAAATGTTTTGTGTTTCACATTTTGCCCTAAGGTTTTGCACAATATCCACAAGTACAGTGTAAATTAAGTTATCATATAGTACAATTTGAAGTCCACACACATCAGATTGCTGCATACATAGCTTTTAAAAGAAGACTATGTAATGATATCACTAGTGACCACAAGGGGGCAGCTTATCACAAGAACATTGTCAATTTGTTGCACTATGTACAACAAAGTTGCACAAATCGGTGTTACGTGGGCTTGCAGGATCGTACTCACTCATCAGCAAAGAATTTTCAGTGGCTTTTTCATTAACACAGTTGATGCGTGCATTTAGCATGGCATTATTTCGTTTTTTTCTCCTAACATTTTAAAGTTTAACTCTTAGCATAAGGTAGCTTTTACGTAGAAGTAAAAAAGCTGTTTTTGGTTATTGACACCTGGTGAACAACATTTAAAAAAAAAAAAATAAGGTTGTATCATCAACATCATGAGGACACAACTTTAGTTGTCTTCAGACCCCTTTAAATATTGTCCACACTAGCTTAATATGAAAATAATAAATATAGTGAGGTGCAGGATATTTACAGCGGTGTCATTTCAGTGGGGTGAAGCAGTGAGAAAAACTCAGCACTCACAACATGTCTGGACGCCACAATCGCAGCGTTATTCAGGAGTTTAATCGGTGTTGGTTTTGCCCTCAAATGGGGAAAATCCAAAACATAAATTGTAAAGATGTTCAGGCTCTAGATGTTAATATGAAACAGCTGTCATCTAATTGAACCCAAAAACCATACACTGCTTAGTAGCGTGGTAATTCTGAGCAAACCCTTTGCATATTTCAGGAAAAAAAAAAAAAGCTGAATAAACTGAAACTATTTTGTTAACAGTAATGAAAGGCCTGTGAGTCTCTCAAAGAGCAATGCTGACAAGAACCACGAAACAAAGTAGTGGCTAGTACTGTATGTGGGAGCGGAGGTTTTAACAGTTAACTCTAAGTGGGATGTCATCCGATGTTTCCCCGGGTCTCTTATTACAAGAATTATTGTGGGACAACATGCAAGAATAGCGTCCACAACCCTGGTGAACATGCGTAGCTCTGTGTTACCGCAATAGTCTAAAATGCAGATTCATCCTTTCATCAATGAGAGCACAAAAATAAGTGATGCTGATGCCACATTCGTGAGGATTAACAACATGGCCAAGAGCAATTTCCACAAACCGACAATAATTACAGCTCATCTGCGATTATGCAATTTTACACACCTCTTAAGAGTGCAGCTGAGACCAGATGAGCTCTCATAAGCGCTGCGTTCTCTTACTTACTATGAGATCACTGCCTATTAATTATTCCTATATCGAACCAAAGAGGATGTAAAACGTAGATGAATATTATGTATTTCCATATCTACATCCAATGTCCTCAGAGAATCCAATTATACTTGAAGGTTGAGACAGACATAAAACCTCTCACGACCTGTGTTTTGTTTCACTTTGTAATTTCCCTTCCTGATGCACATCACAAAAGTCTGTTATGTTTGCATCTCTCCAGTCCTACTTCAGATAACACAGTTAGGTTAAGGATGGAAGACAAGTCAATGCTACATGGAGAGAATTGATGCATTGAGAGGTCGTGTTTGAGACCCGCTGCTTTTCATTTACATTTGTCAGGCTGAAGCCGACTTAAAAGAAAAAACAGAGCAAATCTGAGATCTTATTACTCAGGAGAAATCTGAGCAAAAACACTGCTGTGGGCTTTCTGTTTAAGCACTTTTGACAGCAGCTGACTTTGGAAAGAAATACAATGGCGCTACTCATTTGGTGCCAAGACAAAAACTGGAATATGAATAAAGACCTCACAGTAATGAATAGTACAGTAATTAATGTAAAGTATAATCCCATATCTGAAATGGTTGGGATGATATGGAAAAGCAAAATCCTTTTGACTTTTTCTTACATTTATATGTCCTTTTTATACATTTCCAGGCCTTCACCATGTTCCAAAGGAAGTTGGAACATAGATTATATTATATTAGGTTACACTTGCTACAACATCAGTGTCATTCCTGCATTCATCTTGGGAACTCCTGTGCTGTTTTTTAGCCTGCTTTTATTATTATTTTTTTGCACTCCTTAAAATTCCTGCCCTGCAGTGTTCTAGGTGTGTGTTTATTGTTTTACACGTTTGAGTTCTTCATCTACCTGCCTCCTGTGCTCTGCATTTGGGTCCTCATCCAGCTTCAAACGTAACAGCCATTACGCATTCATATATTCTGCTGAGAGATCAGGTTGTTTACTTTGTCCCAAGTTCTCGCACTTCTTTCAAACTCTTTGTCCGCTCATAAATAATGTGTGAGCGTGCATTTTAACAGAGCCAAGGAATGAACTCCTTTTAGTCTCACGTCTCCATTATTTGACGTGGCTTCCTGTCCCTGAGTCCCGGGTCTGCATGACGGTCAACAGAAGAAACGGTGATGGTGTACATCTGCAGAAAAGGTGTAGTGTCACTGAAGTCACTGCAGATGTACCCAGACCGAGTCAGTCGTGTGTAACTACCACTCATCAGGATCAAAAACTTTACTCCGTGAGAAAGATTTCAGCCAGCTTCACATGCTGAATCACAGAAATACAACAAACCTGTGAACAAGAACACTGTGAGGAAATGTGACCTAATTTCTGACAATTCATAGCTACAGCATTTTGTTTGTTTTTGTCATTGTTTCTTTTGTTTTGTGCGTGTGTGTGCATTTTAAATTACCTTTATTAAAACTAAGAGAGCATCTTTAGACTATCGGTGCTCTATTTGGGATCAGAACTGATATGTACTTTTTAAGATGTTCATCCTGTAAAGCCATCTTTTTACAAGTTTAGTATGTCACACGTTGAGCTTAGTAATTCTATCAATGTTTTTCTCTCGCATTTGGCCGTTACTTTTAGTTGTATTGAAAATATGAATTCATGAATTTAGGCCTCCTGGCCTTGGTTTTCTCTCATCTTCCTGCCAGAGTCCAAAAGCAATCATGTTTGGGTGTTCAGGGATTTGAGTGTGAACTGGCATGGTTGCATGTCTCTGTTTGTCCCTGTGATGGTCTGGCAACCTGTCCAAGGTGCAGTCCCTCACCTGATGATGGCTGAGAAGGGCTTCAGCAGCACCCCTGACCCTAAATAGAATTAATGCTGGTGTGGGAAATGAATCAATGAATGGATAGATACAGCTTGAAGCACAACTTCTCAGTTTGCCTCTCTGTTCAGGTGTGGCAGTGAACGGGATTGTTGCAGGATGAAGCTGAGAAAGACCAAGCAACTTTTCAAGTCGAAACCTCTGTTTATTCACAAAAGAGTCAGGACTAAAGTCAGGAGATGTATCGGACTGGAGCTTTGATGCTGCAATGTGACACTTATGATGGTGAAAGAAAAAAACAAACTTTCCTAATCTGCATTTGAAAAATCAACGTAGCAGTCTGGACTCAAGTCCTGTGGATGGATCCAGAACTTAGCTAAGATATCCATCAATAAAAATAATAATAAAAAAAGCAAACACATCCTTTGATTTGATTTGATTTGATTTGATTTGATTAGGTTTATGGGCATTAGCTTATGCACAGCTCTCTAAAGGTCTTTTTTATTATCTTGTATTTTTGAAAAAATCTATGCCTCAATTTGCAGCAATTTTCCACCTTAATACAACTACTCTTGGCAGAAAATAATAATTCTGATTCCCCTTGTCCCTCTTCTTACGACAGATGAGATATTTTGTTTTTTGAGCCAGAGGTGCTTCAACTGAAGTCAGGATTTTGTTTTACTGGCTCCCTGTAGTTGGGCATTGTTTCTTTCCATTTCATGGCTATGTAATTAATTTTCAAGGGCATTTCTGGTCTAATTAATTTCTGTCCATCCACAATGTTGTCTGGCAAATGCCTGAATAAAGCTTTACTGAGCGCATAAGTTAAATGTCAGCTGGCTTGCACACAGGCTCTGTGTCCGCTATTTTAGCGTCTTTATCTCTGAAAACACCTTCCCCCTTCTGAATAAAAGCCTTGGGTCACAGCTGCACCAGCAATAAAGCACATCCCACCTACAGGAGCTCCCACTGCATCACTCTACAAATTCCAGGGAAAAATAAATAAATAAATAAATAAATTCTACTTTCTGGTTTAAATGATGAACTGCAACTTGCCAGGTGTCATCTCTGCAACAAATGAATGCAGAAATGAGCCCCCACGCTGTCATAGTAACAAGGATTTTTCTCCCACAAACTAATCATTTGCATATGAAGGTAATTCTTTGACAATCAAGTATCCCCTGCCAGGAAAACTTTTTATTTTATTTTTTTTAGATTAGAAAACAAAGACTCTATCAGGCTAAAATATAAACTTTAATCATTGACAAACATGATACTTTTTTTACCCCCACATGGCTTTGAAGAGGGTTATACTGTAAACTCATCCAGGGACTTTAATTCAAACAGTCCAACACAAATGCTCAGTAACACAGGAAACTGTGCACTGCGCAATGGACCAGCACGAAACCTAACACCCCCTCAATTTATCAAAGTGGCCCCACAAATCAATGTGGATTACTTTGGTGGAAGGCGTTGCTGATGTGGCACTGCATTTCCATTACCACATAACAATATTGGCCTTTAGAGAGGCTGCGGTAATTTTGTCTATTGATCAAATCAAAGGCCAAGATCACATCACCGCATCTTAGTTCAGGCAATAACTCAAATACATAGGAAAGGCAAAACCATCCTCTCCGCATGGATAAAGGCAGATGAACAACACACACATCTAAACATAAACACATGCACACAAAAACATACTGTACAGCTCAGGCAGGCTGATCACATTGCTGTAGAGGTCAAAAGGGACTCTGGCAGCATATTGCCAAATATTAAAGGGATTATCTCTGTAATCCAAATGGTGAACACGTCCACCACAGCAGTAGGTGTCACCTTATCTTCTGTCAAACCAACCGCCTCTCTGCAGTGATGAGGGCACAAAACTAAAGTAAATGAAGAATCCATAAGGAGCAAAAAATGTTAAATTAGATCGGGCCTGTTTATTCTTGCTTTTAAGCCCTGTTTTTCCAGTTTTCTTTGCTGCAGTCTGCAAAGTTGGGGAGCAGAGCAGGTAATTCAGGGAAGTGAACAGACTGGAAACAGACTGAGGACTGAGCTTGGTACAGACTTCTCAACATGGCTGACAGCTCAGCTGAGCACACACAGCTTTCTAGAAGAGGTAAAACTAATAAATCTGGTATTTACAGCAACTAATGAGTCATCAAAATACTGGATGATTGTTATTCTACTGATTCTACTGAAGTCAAATATTTGACTAACAGCATAACAACTACACTGTGTTCCATAACATGTTATGGAGCATCTTTACTCCTGGGAGGTCATTTGCATTTTCAGCAAATCAGTATTCAGGTGCCGTCACAAACATGTCAGACACGCATTTAGTGTAGTGTTTCGGGGTCTGGAAAAAGAGCCACAGGCTCAAGTTGTACATATACTGACAACACCAGTGGTGTAACATCCATAAACTTTTCAAAAGTGGTGCTACCAGTCTAATCACAGCAGTTATAATTACTTTTGTTATCTGTGGCAGCACAAGTGAACTGTTCTAGTTGGTCTGTCGCACTCGGATCTCATGACAACGCCGTCAGAGCAAACAGAAGCAATCACTCAAAGCTACTTTTATCATTCTGGTTAAATAATCACACCATGTTTGTAGTTTTCTTTTTGAGAACAAAGTATTCTGGCTTGTAGTGTGACATTTTGATCTGTTCCATCTGTAGCCATCCTCCTCTGAAGCTCACATGCTCTCTGTTATTTAACTATTCCAGCTGTTCAACAGCTGCATTATCTGTTTGTGTGTGTATGTATGTATATATATAATATAATATTTTGTTTTTTTTCTCATATTTTTATGATATATTTTGGTCTGTCCTTGTGTTTAATTCTCTGGGCCACCACGATTCCTATCTTTTTGTAAAAGGACATCAAAATCTCGCTGTTTTCACCACTAAACGAGCACCAATGCTAACTATTTCGCGCATTGACACTCAATGAAATGGGCTCTAAATGCACTCCATCATTTACAACAACAACAAAAAAGCTCTACAAAGATGAACAAATGTGTGATGCAGGGTTTCGCCACTCAAAAATTCTCCTTGGTACGATTAGGCTGCTGGGTGCATCAAATAATTGTGCCTAATCTGTAACAGAGGAACAGGAGCAGAAAGAAACACAGGCAAAACTGGAAACAGAGAAAATGAGCAATTCATAGAAAAGATAGTCTGGTCCAAACTAAATGTATCCTGTATCTGGTAGAAAGCACAAATGAAAACTGAGTTGATCACATTTGTGCTGCTCTATGCAATCTGACACATGTATATAAGGTAAAATTGTCAAAACACTGCTCATGTCCCCCAGTTCCAGCTAATGAGAGGGAAGCAGAAGCACGAGACTCGGCCAGACTCATTACTGAATCACAGCTGTAACTGACTTCAACCAGAACATTTCACTCTCCTTCCTCGTTTCGCTAACATAAGTCATTCATCTCTGAGCTCTTTTGTTGCATTGCTTTCATATTCCTTGAACTCTCGCAGCCATTCTGTCATTTCACCCGTGACAAGCCTCCCAATCACTCTGATCTTCTGCATTACAAGCTCCTTCTTCTCCCTAAATCTCATTCGTGTAGGCAACAGAGGGAGGAAAACACATACAACCTTCCTCCATTCCCTTCCCACTTTCATGCTGCTGACTGGCAACTAGCCATAGAAACTGTCTTTGGTTGCCACAGTAACCAGCCTTGACAGGGGCATAATCAGAGTTGATATTGAACAACAACACAGCTCCTATTTTCATTTCATAATTGTTGACAGGTTGTGGTTGTATTCATATGTGTCATCCTGGATTAAAGGCTTTTCTTCTTTTTTTTCGACTTTTTTTTTTTTTTTTTGAGGACTACAGTGTGTTGTTTTCACAGCAAGTGAAGTGAGCAATCATGAGAGCATGAAGCTGGAAGCTCAGAGACAACGCAACAAGTTATTTTCTAGGTGTTAGCCCCCGTCTGCCTCCGTCTGGTTCTGATTGTCATGAACACTTGTTCAAGAAATTTTCTTTGTTTTTGCATCTCTAAAATGCCCTTCTGCCATGCCGAAAAATCAGTCATTTCAGTGATGCCTCGTATCCCCTGCCCAGAAAAATGACACAGTCAGAGAAGCACCTACATTTTATCAGCCTGCAAAAGCCTCCAGTGCAGTATCGTTATACTCTGAACACTGGATAGCTGTCCAATTTCATGCCTGCAACCTCCTTTATGATAGCTTTATAGCGCAGTGAGAAAATCACACTAGGAAGGAAAATTCAAAACATGAAAACCCCCAAGTGGCCAAGCAAAGTCTCATCATCCTTTTTCAAAATGCTGATCAGGATACATTTGAACGGACACCTGAGCTGCAACTGTATCATAATCCATCTGCTACACATATGTTCAGTTAATAGTTTAATGTCTAAAATTTGACATTTAAGATAATATTGTCAAGTTGCTTGTCTTGTCTGACAAATCCTATCCTTATAATGATGTAAAATTGGAAAAGCAGCAAATCATCACAATTTCAAGAGAGAAAAAATATTATATACATATATATGTATATATTGTTCTTAAATCAATCAGCTTTAGAAATATTTATCTTCTATCAAGTAGCATTGTTGGCTCATATAGTCACAAACACACACACACAGTTTTCATACAGAAGGCTTTCTGGCTCTGGTCCTCGCTTACTAAGCACAGTTGGACTGTAGTGAGAAAAAAAAGCCTCTGAGCAGCATATTTTTAGGTTTCGCACTGCAGTGCTGTGGTGTGCATAGAAGACACGGTTTTGCTGCTGTGCCTTATGAAACATTTCTTCCATCAAAAGTAAAATCAAACATAAAGATGAAACACTGCTTCCCTTGTCAGAGAGGAAAGCTCCTACCTCCCCACCCCCAAACCCGAAAAGTGCAATCTCAACAGCTTCAGCTGAAGTGTCTACGGAGACATAACCTCCAGGGACATTAACGGGCAGCGAGTCAGATCAAAAAAAAAAAAAAAAAACAGCAGATATTAAGTGAAGGTGGCTGGGGGATGAGGCGTGCTAACCAAGCTGAGACCGTGCCAAAAGAAACACTCTAAACGGGTGAGAAAGAGGGAGCTGACATATCAACCTGAGGGAGGAGCTGATGGCCCGGGTGCAGCTGGCCTCCTTCGAGTTGAACACCTACATGCCCACCGTTCGCTGCAGGATCAAAATCTGCAGTGACTTTCTTTCATGTCATTTATTTCAGCATTAATCTTGCTCTCTTTCATTGCATATTTGTTAGGAATCCAAAAAAGAAAAAGGAGAAATAAATTAGCTTGATATTAAGAGAAAGAAAACACCAACTCACAATCTAATTTCCCCCAAGGATGTTTTGAATTAAATTATCATTTAGTTCATTTCCCCCACAAAACACTTGTGTAAATACTGATCTCCCCTCAAAAGAAAAAAAAAGAAGCCCAGATGTATAGAAACCCTTTTTTTTTTTAAAAAAGAAAAGCTGTCATTTACAAATGCGTCAGGTAAAAAGAAGTCTCCACCTCAATATCTACTGACAGACTGCCAGCAGACGCACTGGCAGGGAGGTGGAGGTAATGCAACAAAGCGCAAAACCTCAACCGTGGAGAGAAAAATCAGAGCCCACTTGTCTTTTGCAATGGATTTTGACTGTACGAAGCTCTCTGTGAAGCTCCTCTGAAAGGCAGATGTATTAGATCAATCACTCCGGTGCTTTGTTCTCTCCTTCACCATCATCGTTTTTTCTGTTTTCACTTGTATACTCGCTTGGGCTGGCACACAAAGTCCCTGGAAAATGTCCAGAGTTGAACTTATTGGTCTATCTCGCTCTTGCCAGCACCATCAGTGCTGATGAACCAACAAGAAGTGCAGGAGACCGCGAGGAAATGCATCAATCTGGCTAATAACATGAAGAATGGCTTTAAGATTAGGCTGCTGGACTCTGCAGGGAGACAATGGTGACTACATTATGCATTAGGTGACAAATCAGATCACTGCCAGATGCTGAGGGATTGTATGTGTGTGTGTGTGTGTGTGTGTGTGTGTGTGTGTGTGTATGTGTGTGTGTGTGTGTTCCCTACTGAATGGCAAATGCTCCCTCTGATCTGGTAACCTTTTTTTTATGCCATCACCTACTGTTAAAGGTTTGACCTCTGATGTAAAGAATTTATCTTCAAGCTCATGATTTCAAATAGAAAGAGAAAAAAAAGTGGTTACAATGAAAATGATTATAAGGAGGAATCCTTATAATCATTTTCATTGTAACCACTTTTTTTTTTTTAGCAACTCCTATATTATTTCAGTTTTTCTGATGCTTTTCTGATGCTTGAAAACCTGAAATTGATGTGATATTGAAAGATGTACTTTTCTGATTTAAAGGTAAAACATTCATTTATGTTTTTTTGTTTTTTTTAAAGGAACCACATACTCTGAACACATCCTGGGCACATGTTGTCGGAGGTGCAGTGGGTATGGAGGCTGGCTACATCATCACCTCCTTCAAAACATTGTCTTCTTTTGAACTAGTCCCAGTTTCTGCTGTCCACAGAATTGCGGATATTGCACCTTTTTTTTCTTTCCTGGAAACAGTGTCTGATGGAGCAGGTGTAATGTAAATGAGTACAAGCAGCAGCATATGTGGTGTGACAAAGGTGACCCAAAAGTGAAGTTCTGCAAAAGTTTGCAGAACAGAGCATATTTGTGGCCAGAGGTCAACTTTTCCAACCTTAATACTGCTGCAAACAACTATTTTGACAATTTAGCTGCATAAGAATGATCCGACCAGAGCATGCAGCCACTTCACAATTGATGGCCTCTTTGATTTGAAAGCTTGTCCTACTGTGTGTGCAAATTTGTGCTATCTTTGCTATTTTCACTTGGATGGCTTAGTTTATGGTCACCTACAATACTATAATTTACATTCATTCTCATCAAATCAGTCGAAACGTCTTTATTTTAGGTGCTACTGAAACAAAATCTGAACTGCCGGCCATGGGACCAGCCATCACTCAGCCTGCCGGGTCTTGGTTCGGCCCATTGCAATCGTCTGTGGATCTGGCAGGCCGACCAGCATTGGCCTATGAGTCTCTGCTTGGATGAGCCCTGAGAAGATCTGTAGTGGCTCCCAACTCCTTCAGCCGAGCCGAGCCAGAAGAGCTACGGAGCTGCCAGCATATGTCTGCAGTGGTACCACCCGTTTCGAATGTTGTTTTGGTTGCGACATGCCTGCTGCTCATCTAAGCTTCGTCCCCAGACTCTTCCAGGCTGAGCCCCAGTCAGTTGTGGCACACTGTTAGTACAATTAACAGCATAACAAAACAGCTCAGCTCCACACACACTCCTCAGTAACATTAACCTCGGTGACCAGTCTGGTTTCCGCCCCCTCCACAGCACAGAATAAAATAAAAAACTACCAATGATCTTTTGATGGCAGCTAACTCAGACCTTCTCACCATTCTCATCCTCCTCCTCTTAGTACCAGCCTTAGATACCATTTCTCAGAGCACAGTCCTTAACAGATGAGCATCCCTTGGTGTCTCTCATACACCCCTCCCTTAGTTCTCATGTCTCTCTGGCTGCACTCAGGTTATTCAACTCAAGTCACCTACTTAAAATTCATTCCCCACCAATGCTGGCGTGTCCCAAAGCTCAGTTTGAGGGAACCTCCTGCTCAACGTCTACATTATGCCCCTCGGACACATATTCTGTAAATATAATAACAATTTCCATTTCTAACTGACTGGGATCCATAGATATTGGTAGGTAGAGATTTAGGTCCTTGATGGGCCTAAAAAATATTTGCTGAATTGTGTGTTGTTTGCTTGTGCTATGCTGTAGGGGGCCAATGGCATTTTGGTCTTTTCACAGAGTCCAGAAATTGTACGGCAATACCAGATCCAACCCCTAGACCTTAAGATCACAAGGTCTGTGGTCAATTCAGATTGAATGATCAGCCTTCAGTAACACACATGCTCTTGGACCAAAGAGAGAGAAAACCAACACAGAACATGGAAGTATATTTTTATGACCAATTAAGCTCTTAAAACTGATCTTGACATAGAAGTTAGGTACTTTGAGGGACTCGGTGACAGAGTAAAAATAAAACTACAAATGCTTAAAAAGCAAAACAAACAAAAAAAAAAGAAGAAGGATGTTCTCATTTCCTTCCCTCCTGTCTGATGAAGAATTTGGATTGTGACTGTCTTTACAAACATGACATTACGTAACACCTTTTTGTTAAGTGGCCCAAACATGTCTGTGCTCATAATCAAACAGATAAAGGATGCACTGGGTGACTAAACTTTATATCTGCTCAAACCTCCAAAAAGACAAAAACACAGATGGATGCACACCTGTGACCTCCCCTCCCACATGTGTGCGCACATGAAAAGCACCATGCAGCTCAACACTGGTGGCTAATCATAGAACAAAGAGAGGCTCCAGTCAGCAGGCTTTTCCATTGATCAGCCACAGAAAGCAGAAGGGAGGGTCGACAGTCAGCTTTGTTGTATCAGTAAGAAGTTACAGCTCAATTGCAGGTAGAGGATAGAAGTCAAACACGTCAACAAAGCCCTGTCTGTCTGACTTCTGTTATCAGACCTTCACACCAATGATGACCTGTTGGAGCATGCCATTGAAAAGCTCTTTATTAAAGAAAAACCTCTGCAAACATATTTGCTCAGGTCAAAGCAAGCGGGAGGAAATAAGCGTCTGTCTCTTCTCTGAGGGCAGAAGCTCTCCTTTCAGACCAAATGAAAGAGAAATCTTCACCATAAAGCTGCAGCTTCCTGTAAAAGTTGACATGAATACAGTAATGAATTAAATGTAAACCCAGGTGTTGCACTGTTGCACCACCTGCAAGCATTGTCCTCAGTGCAACATTTTAAAACCAACAATAGAAAAATTTCATTTTGTGAAAGGCATTTGCCTCTGTTTCCGTTCCTCTGAGTTCAGCTCAACCCTGCTGGCCTCTTCTATTCAGCAGTCTGCATGCAGACCTGCTGGCGGCTGGGTTGAAGCAGTCTGTAAAGAAGTGCAGCATCAAGCATTCTGTCTGACACGTCCCACGCTGCAGGTCACACTAACACACAGACACAATAGAGCATGCAGAGAAAGGAAAAGGAAGATATATGACAGAAATCTGCCACATACGCACAGAAAATAACATATTCCTTGCATCCTAAGCATAAAACTATCTCTCCAAGCACACGACCCCATGTAACTCTCTGTTCACCCAGCGGCGCTTGCATCCATCAGTCCAGGTCTGACGACGTCCAGGAAAACAGAAAACCTGAAGCTTTCATCCCACATCAACCAGCTTCACACTTCAAAGATCAAAATGATGCATAATGGAGGCTGTTTGTGTTTTATGTGTGTGCATTTGGGTGTGCACAAGTGTCTCTGAATACAAAAGAGTTTGCAGAGATTCTCACATGTGCAAGCACCGATATGTGTTTGATCATTCCGATGAGCTTCAAAATGCCCTCCAGTCATAAAACACTGATTGGAATTATTGAGAGTTTTTTTTAAATATAATTTTTTCATTTATTTATTTCACTTATTTCTGAAATTTTACCTAACCTCTTAAATATTCTCAAAGCAAATCTACTTCTTCTTCAGTGAAAATGTCTCTCCTACCTAAGTCTTTACTCACATTAAGCGCAGACAACAGGATGATTCCCCACTTTCTCATTCAGACTGAAACATAACTGTCAGCATTGTACTGTAGGGAAATAAACAGGGAAGAGCCCTTCTTCCTAAGAAACCCCAAATCTTTGATAAGTTCTGTAGTTCTGTGACACTGAGGTCACACTTGTTTCTTCAAGGGATCAACACGTCTGCAATGTGTCAGGTTCACACTAAAAATAAACTGTGCTGTGTTGGTGTGAACATTTTTTTCCCAGGATGTGATGAGATCAGACATCAACAGCACATCTATGTTTGACAGGGAAGGTCTTAGTTATATAGAAACAATAGACTGTATAAGAAGAACTGGAAAAACCCAGTGATGCAACCATTTTCTGAAGAGTTCTCTTGTTGTTGGTTAGTGGTCTGGTTAGTCAGCTTAGAAGGGTCCTAAAATGATATGATGCAAAAGTCGCTCGACGAAGAACACACACACAAAAGTGTTGGGGAGCACGTTGCCAGTGCAAAGCATTGAGTGGTTACCGCTGTCACAGTAGAACTGCCATCAGCTATCACAGAATGATGTCAAAGCCAAGTCAAACCTGGCAAACACAGTTTTTCTTGTGTACCTAGTAGGAAGGAATTTGATTCACTGTTTATTGCCATGATGGAAGCATCAGTAAGACTGAAGTGGCTCCATTAGAATGAAATCTCCATTTTATTTTATTTTATTGGTTCTCGATGGCACTGTCTTCCCAACTTTTTTTAAGTCAATTTTTCTGGGGTTTTTTTTTTTGTTTTTTTTTCCCAATTTGGTTCTGCTACATGGATTGTTTTGAAGTTTTTGACTGTTTTTGATTTTAGTTATCAAAAAGAAGAAAAAAAAATACAGCTTCAGTCAACAGACACTGTTGCATTTCTAAAAGCAAAAATATAAAATAACATATACAATGGTTTCAAGGTCTCAAATGTGTCTAATGTTAAATTTAGGCCAAATAAATAAATATTTCATGATGCCAGCATGTTGCAGACACATGATCACAAGACAGTGCTGTAAAACTATAAAAAACAAAGAGAAAAGGCTTGCACAAACAAATGATTCCAACGGCAATAAAATCTTCACATTTCTCATTTGCAGTTGTCTCATATTACAATTGTAATATTTTATCTGGAAACTCATCTCTCAGCTATGCACAAGTGCTCTGTAACTCCACCTGAGACCCTCTAACAAAGAGTTTCTGAATTTCATTAGCATGTTTTTTGTTTTGTTTCTTTGTCGTATGAGAGTGTGATGTGAGTTTTCTTTCATCTTTGATTTTGAACTATTAGTTAGGGTTTAGCGGTCCACTGAGAATCTCACATGCTGAAAGGAAACCTCTTTTTCTAACAAAGAAGAGCTACAGTTTCCTCAGCTCAAACTAATGTCAGTGAAGTGTGCATACACCCTCCACTGCGTCACCCTCGTCATCCTCAGAGCCTCAGTGTTTAGACTCCTTCTGTATCAGAGCAGAGGCCTCGCTGAAAAAGGAGGAGAGAGCAATTGACCAATTGTTATTTGCAGTTGTGCAGAAAGAGCTCTCTTTTCTAGATACGCTCCCATTTCTTGGATGAAACAGAAAAGAGGGCAGAATTAAATTCATCTGAAATATAAGTGAACAGCCAATTTCTCTGTTATGCTGCTTATTTGCTTCATTGGGTTTCAAATTGGGAGGGGGGGGCAACAATATACAACAAACAGAAAGAAACTTTGCACATCCTGTTCCTGGTGTGAACAGATATCATGAACGACATAAAACTAACAGTGATACAGGCAGAAACAGAGAGTCACGATGCGGCTAAGCGTGTAACAGCAGAGCTCATGCAGGAAGGGAATTAAATGAAGTTGACAGCTTGATATCGGAGCACATTTTGTGTGTCTGAGAAATGGTAGCAAGGACGCGCTCTTCCCTTCGCCAGTGGAGCTCACTGGTGGTGGTAGAGTGGGGGGCAGGACTCACTGGAGGGTCCTTAGAGTAATCAGTGGCAGCAGGCTGAGTGCCTACTTACTTATTATGGAAAGGTCCAGAAGGGGGAGTGAATTACAGCAGCTCAGTAACACCTCTGGACGGACTGAGCGCTAAAACCGCATGACATCATCACACCACAACGTGCGCATTAAGCACAAGGGTGGGGGTCACTGCTGAAATTTAGAAAATCCACCAGCAGTTTCGGTAGAAAAAAAAAAATTTTAAAACATGGAAGCATTCAGGATTCAGATAATTGACGTGAGTCCGTCTTATTAGCTGATCAGTGTGAGATTCAAGAGAGGGCAGACGGGCCATGAGTAGTCTGGACCCAGACCATGGGTCACCACAGACTGGGTTTAATCTGAGCTGACAAGATGAGTGCAGAAGCCGAGGAGCCACGAACCCATCGACAGCTGGGAATAAATGGCTGCATCAAAACATTACGGTGGAGCTCCGTGTCAAGTCCAAGAACCATGCTTTTGCTGAACTGTACGCTGCGAGACTGATCAAATCATAAAAGGGCAACTGGACATAACACCATTACATGACACACAGTTGTGACTTTAATACTGTTGTGGAAAACATATGTTCTTTATATTTATCCATGTCTCTGTGACTATATCTCTTAAGTAAAGTCTTCGGTTTTCATGCAGTTTAATTCCATCTCAATACAAGCGGTCAGACAGTAAGCTACAGATCCCTCTGAACGGCCCCAAAATGGGATACAGTAATTCTACTTTCTCCTTTGCCTGGTTATGAGAATCATAAATTATTATCAAAACTTTAAAAATTTTGAATTTTTGTCAATTTTTTGTCCATGTTTTTTCCGAAATATCACAAAGAAGTACTTTCTTTTTTTTGTGCAAAAAACATTTGTCTTCTGCAACCTGTGCTTCCTTAACCTCCTCCACTCTGGAGCCCTGTTCCAGTCTGTTGGTGTGAAAACATAACCCGAGCCATTTCTCAGAGGTTTCCAGGCATGGCACACTCGCTGAGGGGGCTGCCTAGTTTTACTACGGATAAATTTAAAAGAAGCATTTGTTGTGCTTCATTTTTCTCTTGCAGCCAATGTGGTGGATGATGCAGTGACAATTTTACAGCAGGTTCTGTAACATTACCAACACAGAGTCGTCGGCGCAGGGCTTTTATTTACTCTCCAATTGCAAATGCTGATCGGGTAGGTGTAAAAATGTAAATTTTTGCAGGGTTTCTTTCCAAAGCTAACTCTGGTGATGAATAAGCTTTCTGTAATACAGAATTCTTACGTCTCTCTCTCATTCAGAGACACTGAAGTTGTTCAGAGTGGCCTCACAGCTGTTACCTACCAAATATGTGGAGGTTTTTCACTTGGAAGTTCCAGGCTTTCAAAAACAAATAAATAAGAATATCACTCTTGTTTTTGTTTGTGTGCGTGTGTGTGTGTGTGTGAGTGTGTTCATATGATAGTCTGCCAAAACTGTATTCATTCCACTGGACAATTCTCACAATTTCCAGTCTATGTTTGTTTTTTTTTTCTTTTTCTACTGCTTTTCTCTCCTCTGAAATTTGATTCAAGCACACTGAAAATCTGTTATTTTTGTAGTAGATTTAAGAGACACAGCTGTCAAAGGAAGTTGTGGGGGAGAGAAAAAAAAATCCTTTAAATTGGGGTGTGGCGAAGCTGGGCTGATTTTTATACCATCTTCCAAAAGAAATCCCATGAAATTTACAACATCAACTGCACTCATCTGCAGACGCATCCACGACTGCACAACCACGATGTCATGAACAAACCCAACAACCATCTACTACACCAACTACTACATTGAAATCCCTAGAACGCATCAGTACGCAGAACTGTAACAAGAAAGTGCTGACACTGGTGTCACCAGTGTCAGCGAGACTACTGCGTTTTTATTCAAGTGTCGGTTCATGTTTAATCGATTTAAATTACTGGGTTTGTCAAGCTCTCCCATATTCTCCACATTCCTCCTGTTGGAAGAGGCTGTTTTTAAAACAAGGAAGTGATGGTTGGTATGAAGAGCAGAAGATCAATATGAAAAAAAACAACAACTCAGTTTGAGGAAATGGGTAAATTTCTACTTTGTGTTCAGTTCCCTGGTTATTGTAATACCACTTATCACGGGAAAAGGGATTTGCTATCAACAGATTTGTCTGTGAGGTTGGCTCTAATGTGTAACGTGTAGGAGAATGTGTGATGGTCTCTAAAGACAATATTCTCCATAAGTGGTTGGTGAAAGCGGTTAAAATATATTATATGCTTTCTGTGCATTGTAGACAAGTGGCACTTACATATCATGACTGTGTATTTATCTCCAAAAAACAGCTTTTTCTGCTTTTTTTTTAACTAACA
Source organism: Arrhamphus sclerolepis (assembly GCA_037176975.1). Lineage (NCBI taxonomy): Eukaryota > Metazoa > Chordata > Actinopteri > Beloniformes > Hemiramphidae > Arrhamphus > Arrhamphus sclerolepis. Next base: position 7,875,484 of record JBAMYA010000018.1, read on the forward strand.
TGACAAAAACTAGCGTTACCGTACATTTACATGGTCAAACCTATCCAACCAACTTCATTTTGGATGTCACTATGGAAACGATATTTGAAACACATCTGAAGTGAAGCGCTAAGTGAGTGTCAATCAACTGCTGACAGACACTTTCAAGGAAAAAAAAAGAAAGTCCTTTGTCAAGCAATGAGCATTTAATTGAATAGATAATAACTAAATATGGAAAAATAGCTAAACTTATATGGAACTCAGTACTTAATTATCCGCGTAGACAAGCTGACCTCTCTTCATACATTTCATATTGTCGAAAACAAAAGTTCACTGGGGTGAACTGAAAGAATGCAGTGGTGTTCAATGCTCTTATTTCAACTCTGTACCGACACTGAATGTCAATAAACCTCTTTAGAAAACCAGTTACCTAAAACACCTCCAGCTTTGGTGAGCAGAGCTCAGAAACAGCAAACTCACACAATCAAAGTGTTTCAAAGTCATATTCAGAGTTATTAAAGAACATAAATTTAATTTCTGAACTAGAAATCAATGTGTGTCAATAATATAGTGGTTCACAAAACCTTCAAGAGGGCAAACCTGCATTCATGCACTTGGTTGTTAATGTTAAGAGTTTGGGAGGAAAATCAGAGAATAAAAGTTCACACTCGCGTGACAGTGTGGTGTATGTCGACCTCAATGTTATGAGTCATGAGCAAAAAAAAAAAAAAAAGAAAAAAAAGGACGTTTTTAATAAATACTGCATCAGTGTTTCTGACAACAGGCGGGATTTATGACATGTAACAGACAAAAAGTCTTTTCATCAAAAATCATCACGACTCCAGAGCATCACAGCAGAATTCAGTTATTAGTCATCCTAATAAGCTGGTTAATTAAGGTTAATTCACAAAAGCTTCCTAGAAAAGCACAATTAAAAAAATGATTAATTAATTAATGAAATAGTTTTTCTTTTTTTCTTTTTTGTCCGCTACGTTTTCACTCACTGAGAGGGAAAAAAATAGATACAATTCTATTTAATGTGTAGCAATTTCAGTAGATATGCCCTCTTCACTTTAAAAAGACAACAAGAAGGTTTCCCTGACAATTAGCCTGGTCCTGGCAAATCTCAAGACAAACAAACAAACAAAAAAAACATTTAAGCTGTCATGACAGAAATACAAAACAAAGAGTGACGTAAAATGTCAGCAGCTGTAGTTCTGCTGGAGTCAAATGTTGAAAAACCAGTAGCCTACTAACATGCCTGTAGGGATGGCTCTCACGCTCTCGTGTTTGGCAGCTTCAGTGTTACTTCATATTTACCCTCTTAGGAAAGACGGGGTGTGATTTTAGGGCTGTAATTTGGTCCGCAGCATTACACAAAAAGCTGCCAAGCTGAACTGCATGAAGCTTGTTGCAGAGGTGGACAAAACCAGAACCCCTCAGATGCTGGTGAACATCTGGATCAATTTCTTGGAAACGGTAAAGAGGCTCACCAGACTGCCTTCACTCCCTCTGAGCTCAGCATCCATTCAAATCAAAGCATGTTGAAGTATTTTACTGCAGAATTCACTGTCCATCTGAGAGCTGATCAGCTGAGGTGTACGGTGTTTTCAGTGACTTTTGTTGCCTATTTTACTCCAAAGTTGACCCTTCAGAACACATATACTAGATGAAGAGCCACCACAACAGAATAAAGCACCTAGAAATCACTTCTGTTTCAACGCGCGCACACACGAGTCGACACACTTCAGCAGATTAGCGTAGAATTTGCTGACGGCTGATGCTGGAAATGTAGCAGAGAGAGCTGCGTCTCAACAAACACCAAGGATGCCATCTGAAGCTGCTTTATTAGGGACCAATCTTTAGATTTGGATATTTGGAGTGTTACTTTTAGAGAGGATGCACACAGGCACACACACACACACACAAAAAGAAAAGAAAAAACATCTTCTTTTGCACAACAAGGAGTGGGGGAGGAAAATAAGAGGAGTAAATCCTTTTCTGGAGCTCAGAGGAAAGAGAGAGGAAATATCACTGTGAAGCAGAGGCTGCATTTGTAAACGAAAAGTGAAATAACAACTGGTGGTGGATTTAAATGTTCACATGTTTGTCTTAGGTGTGTGTGCGCTCTCAGATAATGTGATGTTTGCGTCTGTATTCCAATTGGATATTGCAGTCTTAACTCATGGAAGTAATCTCCTGTGGATGTCAGCTGCTGTTGTGCTGTGGCTCATTCAGCTACATCACCCCATCTGTTTGCCAGAACCTGGAAAGGCGGCATTAATTGTGACCAACGGATAAACCTGCTGGTCATCTGCCTTTTGTGCAGTCTGGAGTCTTCACACTGTTCATCCTTACAGCCCAGCGTCATCCTTTGTCACAAAAAAAAAAATCTCATCTATAGTAAGCAACTTGCTTTCTGTGTTCCTATCTGAAGCGTTAGAGGAGGGTTTGGCAGCAAGAAAGAGCACAATATTTGCAGGATTAGTCTCTTTTGGCCATGAAATCGTGCACGCATTGTGTGTGATATTGTGCTGTCCAACACAGAGATCTGAACATCAAGGGCTGTAAAAAAAATGTTTTCATCCCAAGTGTGATAAATCTGGATGAGGGAGACTGATTCATTGATATGCAAAACACTAAGATGGAATATGTGTGTTCATATTTCTGAGTGTGCGTGCGTGTATGCTGGAGGAAGACGAAGAGGAGGAGGAGGAGGGACAGCCATGCTGAGCTCAGCAGTGATTGCTCTGTGTATGAAGCAAAGATTACGCCTTCTCTCACAGGGACTGTGATGAAATCCCACAACGCCAGTCACTGCACAAAGTTCGTTAATGACATCCCACAATGACCACACGAGCATGTGCATAAGTTGATGATTTATTTTTTTCTGTATTAGCCATGCTGACCAGCACCGTGGGACGTGCACAAAGTAAAAGCCTCAGCATCAGAAACCTGAAAACTATCCGTTCACTGGCTCATATGGACATTTAACTTCAAGTAGACTCCAATGACACATCTTCACATTTAAAATCATGCCAATCCTTTCTAATTCCACACTTTGGCCTCACCACCTGAGCCAGAGAGAAAAATGATGAGCGCAGAGACTCAGTGAGCTACAAAAAGTTTCACCTATTTGAGATGCAGCTGGTTTGTCCTTACCCAAACAAATCATGAAAAAACAAAAAAACAACTGAATCTAAGTTCATAAATGTTTTACATATCCAGAGATGTTCTAGACCCTTTGAGCACTCTCAGCATTTCAGAGTGACTTCTACCGCCTGATTGTTTGTGGTTAAATCACTCCCATCCTCACATTCACCACATGGAGAGCTTGTTTCAGCCACATTATCGGAGTTTTTGGCGCCACTCTGACCTGTGGTTCTTCCGTGGTTCCTCTGAGAAAGTATCTCTTGATAAGAGAGGGATTTATTTTGAACAAATGATATATTGCTCATTCTCACAATGAGTGTAGCATGTGCGTTGATGCTACGAGCTTCTGGTGCAGCGTGGCACTATTGCACACATGTTTTTTCTGGTTTCATTAAAGATATTTATTTTCCTGAGTTTTGTTCATTCACTGAGATTTTCAGGGCTGTGGTTTTCAAGCAGTGAGGTTCATCACTGGTCTGGTTGGATCATTAAAAAACAAAAATGAACAAGACCTAAACCATTATAATGTTTTCTTATAAATCCTAAATGTAAACAGCAAACACTTTATACTAAATATTACTCATTTATTTGTTAAGGAAAATGATTTAGGAATAACAGAGTAATATTGCTTTGGGGATATTTCCAGTGCATTAGGATTGTACTAACTTGACAATATTTTTCCTGAAACATTCTCTGGGAGAATCACTCTTGTGTTTTGAAAGAATATGTCATTTTCTCCCAATATTCATTTTCTGACACTTTTACTTTTTAAATCTTGAAAAACTTGTAACTTGATCATTCCATCTAAAAATTGCAACCCATCCTTTTTCAGATTCAGCCAAACAAGGACAAATAATCCTTTCTCCACTATGTTCCAAAGTTTATTAAGATATAAAGAAAAGCTTTCCTTTCAGCAAATAACACTTCTCATTTAAAGCATTCTATTTTCTCAACAGTCCAGAAAGTAGCGCTGGGCAAATAATCGAAAATGAATCTATATCGACAATACAAACCACTAATTGAATTAATCTCGCTCATGTCAATTATTTCAATTTTTTCTCTTTTTTTTTGAAATATCCATTTAATGTCTGTATGTAGTCATTTTAAAATCTAGGATTCTAGGATTTAATCAGAAAAATATCCCAGCTTTAATAGTTGATCACATGCACAGCAAAACCCTTGTCAGTTAAAATGATACAAAAATAATCGTTCATCAATCATAATCGCGGTAACCTGTATAATTAATCGTGATATTAATTTGAGGTCACATTGCACAGCCGTACCAGAAACTACGCTCCTCAAGAGCTTTTGTCGTGGCTGCTCGCTCTTCAGCGTACAGCAGATAGACAATAATGTTTTTTAAAAGAACAGAGGTTTTCTACATTCAGTCCTTCCCCCGTACATGGTTGTTCTTTTCTTTTTCCTTTTCTTTTCTGATGGTGTTCTCATGAACATTACTGTATGTCAGTGTGAGAAATCCATGCATGGATCCCTGCATGGCCTCACAAACTCCTGTGTAAGACGTATCCAGATGAAGAGCTTTTTACATCAATTCACAATGTGACACAAACAATGACTGCGTCTGCCAAAGACAGAGGTGATGGATTCAGAGCGTGAAGACGACTGCTCTGGTTTGTTTCTGCGCTGGTCAACAACAATTTGTTTGACTGAGGACTTGTGCTGTTTAAACTCTTTTTAGAGATGGTGTGGTAACTGTTTGCAGCCATAAGACCATCAGCCACTCTTCCTGAGGACTAAAATGTTAATAGATCCCTCTCACACCTGTTTGTCATTGCACTGATTCGAAACACCTGAGTATAATTTCTCTTTCAAATTAACTGCTAAACCTGCTGGATCAGAAGAGTTTTAACCACTCACAGCTTTGTAGTTTCAGATCAGTTTTTTTTTCTTAATGAGGGATGTAATAAATAAATAAATAAATAAATCATGCTAAGTGTGTGCTTTTGGATATTTCCTTGAGCGTATGCGAACGCATCAGGTTTCAGTGCCTAAAGATAACACTCAGCAAGACCCAGAACAACAGGCTGACAGACCTTAAACACCCTCAGCACAGACGTTTGACCAATCAACCTCAGGCACTGCACTGACCTTTGAATGTTGACCTCTGTGGTTACACACTGCTACTCTGTAACTATACCCGCCCACAGAAACAGGCACTGAGACAAAGGCACATTGCTTTTTCTCTCATTCTCTGTGTGACACACACGGGCGCACACACACACACACACACACACAGATGGCCCTTGTGGCACAGACCTCCCCTCACCCCTGCACTCATGCCCTGATGCCTCTATAATTAATGGATCAGTCCTGCTCCAAGTCTCTGGCAGGAAATCAAGGATGTGAGCATTCATAAATATTTACAGAAAGCACCACAAAGGCTTCACGTAAAGAAACCCAACATCTCAGTAAGGAGTCCTCCAAGCTGTTTCTACCCAACACACAAAGGCCAGCATGATTAAAATATCCTCATCTTTCATTCTGTGTATGCGTGTGTATGACATGTACATCTTCGGGGATACTTGCAAAAGATAGGCTCTGTCTTTCAAAATCCAAAAAGTAACCTTCTTTTTTTTTTTTTCTATCTTCATTTTTAATTTCAGCTTTCTCGTGACACTGAGACCCTAAAATCAAGTTTCAACTTCATATTTCTGTAATTAGGCTACTTTTTGAGCGTCTTAAGTAGCTATCTCAATATCATGAAGTTACCTCACTGTCTTTTTTTTGTTGTTGTTTGTTTGATTGTTAGTTTTTCCTTTAGGATTGTGGAGCAACTTGATGCAAACAAGCATTGTGTAATTGTTGTGGACTACTCACAGAGAAACCTGCCCAGAAGGGACATGAGTGCCGGACTCTGGGAGATGTGGTGAGAGCCAAAGCCGCGAAGCTGACTGCTAGGATGAGACTCCCTAAGACCATCTGAGAGACCCCCAGCGCCAGCATGATCCTCGTCCTGGTCCGGTACTCCCTCAGCCGGGACAGGCTGCGGGACAGCGACGCCGGGCTCAGGGATCCCGGGCCGCCGAAGCCGCCGCTGCTGCCGCCGCGAGGCAGCGCGTTCACCGGCATCGTCAGCGAAGGTTGTCCGAGGGTTAGACAAATGCAGGTGAAGACGAGAGAGACAATAACATCCAAACTGGTAGACGCTGTGGTCAGTGTCCGTGCTGGACGGTCTCCATCAATTAAAGATGCTCAGAGCGGCTCCAATTAGAGATGCGCTGCGGCTGCTGGGAGGAGAAAGGTGAGCTCAGTGCGGACTGGACAAGGCACCGGGGGTTATCATAACCCAAGCATAAAGTGTGAATGTTTTCAAGTGGAAAATAGACTAAATAAACCACTGGAGTTCTCGGTGACTGCTCTTGCCAAGAACCCATTCCCCGAAAGTCAAGAAAAAACCCTAAAACGCATCATCCTGCCGTCTTAACAGCCTTGCACCATTGTCATGCTGTCATGTTCGCTTCTGCGGGCGAATCTCAACAACTCGAAAGGAAGCCTGGATAAGACCTCTGTTACAAAACAAACTCGTCGAAGATTTGAAGAAAGAAAAAAAAAAAAAGAAAAATCGTCTGTATGTTTCAAAACAAGCAGAAATAGTCTTTTTCCGCGTTGTAGTCTATAGAAGAGGCGCAGGTCTGAGCGAGCCGCGGTTTTCACAGACGACAGCGAACGCAGCAGTGAGGAGGAGATGCACACTGCGTCCTGGAGATGAGCCTCTCTGGTGTCTGTGTGTCTGCGTGGAGGAGAGATGCTTTACTACGACACCAAAGGAGGAGAGATAACCTTTAAAAAAAAAAAAAAAAAGTGATGTAGCGCGACACGAGCCGATACCAACGCGAAGATAACGGTTAAGAAATTAAGTTGTCATTCACACGATGTGGTCCCGTTATATCCAGTTCATTCACGTTTCCTGTTGAAAATAAAACAATACTAAGCTTCTAAAAAAACAACTAAGAATTTATCTGGGCTCATCTTATGGGAGGGAAAGCCGCAGTCTCCTGCATTGTAATCTAACGCTGCAGATATCAGCCATCAGAAGTAGCACATAAATGCAACACACCTGGGGAGGAGTTTAACAGCTCCAACAGGAACAAATGCTCATTATTAGCTATTATTACCACTTAGAGGCTTTGGGATATTATGCCACAAAAATAGATTCATAAATGAGACGAAGGAGGATATCAGACTAAACTCATCGTTTGTGAGTTGTAATACCTGAACTTGCTACTTTCCTCAAGTGCAATAATTGATAATTTAAAATGTGAATTTTGTGCATGCTGGCAGCTAATCTGTTATTTTTATTATCATCACCTAGACTATTCTATAACCTTCTGCTTCAGCACTTCATTGTAATGTTTCATCTTTAGGCTATATAATATAGTTTTGTTTTTTGTGACATATTACTATCTTGTTTGCAGATTTAAAGTAGACCTGCCCACCTACACGCATAATCTCGTCCAGACTCTTATTCTTTCACGTCCACTGTCTCTTGCTTTTTCTTATTAAAAAAAAAAAAAAAAAAAAAAAAAACCACCCACATTGAACCTTTCACTCCCTGACTTCCCTTGACGTCTCTAGACGTCACTTGCGTCATGGTGCAACGCGC
>JBAMYA010000018.1:7883339-7914793 GCA_037176975.1 Arrhamphus sclerolepis
TATATATACATTCCCAGTAGCTATATGCCGTGCTCTGAATTGCCCAATGGGGGTAAACAAAGTTCTGAATCTGAATCTTATCTCGGTTCCTCCTGAAGGTTCCTTCACTGTCAGTCCTCAGAACTACAACGTTTCTCTTTGAACAAGCAGTGATTTTCGTTTTCACTGTAGTTTGTTTAAATGTATATATGCTACTTTTAGGGTATCTGAGCTGCCAAATCTCAAAATGTGCATCTTAGATATGAACATATTAACCTGAGATAGCCCAGGGCTCATTCGCGGCTCAGCAGCGCCACCTAGGTGTGAGCGAAAGGGATTAAAAAAGAGAAGCATAACTCTATAAACTCATTTTTTTTAAATAGAATTTGAAATTAGATGGGAGAAGTTTCCATTTTTGCTTTTTTTCTGGCATGTCATCAGGGAAATGACTATCATTAAAAACCTACAACCAATTTAAAATAAAGTTGTCTTCACATTATAATATGCACATTTTAAGCACTGAAAGCCAAACTTAAGTTATAAGTTGCAAAGGGAACAAATCCACAACAGCTATTTGAGAGAAAACAAAACCTTCCATAACAGACATTCTGATTATTTTAAAAATTATTTTATTTATTAATATAGTGGTATATGTAAAACTGTGTTGGAGAGAAGAAAAAAATAAGTCAGCCACACGTGAAGAGCTAATATTCAATTAAAGCTGTGTTATGTCTAAAAAATAAAACAGTACTGGTGTGCCATACATAATATATTGTCTATTAGTACAAAAATACATTTAAGGGCACACAATATAGCATCCAGTATTATAAATCAGTGGGGGAGGGACACAGTTTGAGCACACCCTTTTTAAAAGAACATGTTTTAATGCATTTTATTTGAAGTACTTTAGTGACTGTAACAGTTTCATATCGTGATAGAAAAGGTGATGTATTATTGTTAGGTTACAGTTCCAAGGCTTGAGGGTATGATCCATATTTCAAAGAAAACCACTTTCACTTTTTTCCACTTTTTAAAACATGTTTTCTCTAAGATTTATACAAAAAAAAAGACATACAAAAAGTTCATTTACAAACAAAAGAAACAAGGCAATATGCTAACTTTATTTACAGCCACTTCTTATCTGTTTTATGTAATGCATAGCAGATAAGAGATTACCTTTGTTATCTTTTATCAACTGTTGCTGTGCCAAACCCAAGTTTATTTATACAGTGGGTTCACAAAAATGGCAAAAGAAATGAACCATCATAACTTATTTATTTTTGTTATTTAATGAAAGGTGAATAATCTGCAGATAAGGCATCACTGCTTATTTGTGTGTGAGTGCAAGAGTGCACAAAGAAAAAGAAAAAGTGAGGAAGAAACAGAGGAAGCTACTGGACCTGAGTAAAGAACATGCATAGATCTCAGATTGGAAGAGAGATGAGGTGCTCAGTAAGAAAGTAAGCTACCAATTACAGGATAAAGAAGAAAGATGTTGAGTGAAAGAGGAACGTCTAAAAAGTGTGCTGCCTGGATTCATGACCAGCTCATGCTCTGCCAGTTCCTTCAATAGATACCTGCAAATATCACCACCTACTTCAATCCTTCAGTAAAAATTCCTGAATGTGGAAAACTGTGGCTGTAATTCATATTCCGTCAGCATAATTGAATTCATTAATGAAAGTTTTTGCAAATCTTCTCTATACCTCTATATATACTGTATGTGTATATATAGCATAAATATACTTTTCAGAAACATGTATGCTGCCTCAAAAGCCAACAATCACCTATATTCATGTTTAAATTACATCAAACACTACTTTATATATAGTGTCAATTCCCGGTGACATGGGGCATGCATCAAAGGTTTGATTTCACGTTAAAACTTCATATAGCAGGAAAAAAATTTAAAGAACAGCTTGTAACGATCATTAGTCTCGCCTTCATCCATAGATGCAGTAAACAGCGCTGTACGAGTCTCCTTCATACGCCATCGTGTGCTGCGTTTGTGCAGTATGCTTGGAGTGCAGTTGTAATGTATGTACAGTGTTATTTTTGTGAGTCAATCTTCTTCTTCTTCTTTGCTTTTTAAATCCTCCGTGGTTCCACATTCAGTTACATCACAGCGGTTGGTCCGTCCTTTAAAAGTGGTCAATGAGCACAGACACACAGTTGGCTCCCACCAAGTAGTTGGGGTCTCCGGGGAGAGACTTGTTCTGCCAGCTTTTTGGGTCACCTGCGGACAGACAGATGGGATGTGAGATCATGTGGGCTAGTGATAACAGCTGCTTTTAAAGGTCAAATTTGTGTTGTAATGAATTTTGTAATCGTTATTCCAACAATGATATTACAAAACCACATCATGAACTACTGGTGTCCAGTAAAAACAGAACCGCTGCAGAAATCCACTTCAAAGTGCAGTCGCAGAGTGCAGCAAGAGAAACTAGTAAAAGCTATTCTGTAAATTTTTTTTATTGAATTGCCGTGACACTAGGCTTCCTGAATGACAGAGATTCTGAAACTATGAATGCATACATTTGAAATATAAGAATGTATTCAATAATTCTTTATGAAAGACGTGAAATAATATTTTGCTTTTAGTCAGTACCCTTTGATGCACCCATGTGCATTTTTGTGGTTTTGACTTTTAATTTATAGCACATTTGATCTTTTTTTTTTTTCAGGCATATTATTGATACCTGAAAAATGCAAGGTTGTGCATTTTTGAGTGTTCTTAATTTTCTTTCATTTTTTTGTAAAAGTGTTTTTCATTTTCAGACTGTTGTAAACACTGGATGAAAATACACATGTTAAAGACTATGCACAACAATGTGCATCCTGAAATCTATTCAAATCACTATGCATGGTGATGACGTCATTGCAAAGTAAATCCCTCAGAACACAAACTTAAAGCTCAAGGCCTCAAATGAAGTGGCAAATTGAGAAGATGTGTTTTTTTGTTTACTTTAAAAAAAAAAACTTATTAGAGCAGAATTGTAAAAAAAATAAAATAAAGTGATTTGAATGGATCTCTATAAGGACAACAAGTTTGTCCAAGGGTCTTTAACATGAGTACTTGACAGTGGGCAAAAATGAAGAATGCATATAAATAAATGTTGCTGATATATTAAATATATTACGCTGTAGGAGTCAATCAAACCATAAATAATCCAGTTTACATGAAATATATAGAAAATAAATCACTTTTTGTATTTTTTAGACCATAAAATGGAGTTGTGTCACAACAAAAACTCAGCAAATTAAGGGTTACATTTTTTGGGGGAAATATTTATCAATGTTTATATGAATTATTAGGACTTATGCTCATTTTAAAAAGGGGAAAAAAGGAAAAAAGTTTACTAGAACATTTTTCTCGCTTTTGTTAAGTCCACATTTATGTGTGTAAAGGGACTTTAACGTAAGTTTTTTGAAGGTGCATCAAAGGGTTAGAGTCGTTTACACTTCTGACACTCTTCCAAAGTAAGTTTATTTGTATTGGACATTTCTTATGAAAAAGCATTTCACAATGTTTTTCCAAAGGTATCAAGATGGAGAAGAAAAAATGTAACAACTGTCATAAAAAAACAAAAAATCCTTATACTACAGTTACAGTAGTAGGCACAGGATCAAATTAAATTGAACAAAAGCCACGGGAAAACGGCTGGAGGTGGGGCACATTTAATATCAGCAGGAGGTCTATTCCATCGGTATACAGCATAGCAGCTAAACAAATCTCCAGTGGAGAAACTGACACTTCAAAGAAAACACAGAAGTGGCCAGAGAGGCTGACAACCTTCACAACAGTGATAAAAATATCAACAGCCTTGCTAATTACTAAATCCAGTGTTTGGCCTCGTTTGCATGTGGCCTCTTTCACATGCTGTAACAGATCAAGAGTTTCTAACACACCACAGAACTCACTGGCTGGTTTGTCTGTGTGATTTATAAATGTGAATGTTAAAATCAACAAGGTGGAAATCTGTTGTGATAACAGCAAGCAGCTAGAGAAATTGTTGACAAAACTTGACAACCTTGGAGGTCTGTAAACAATTAATAAAAAAGGTTTTCAGAATTTATTTCACCATGAACCAAAGATACTCAAATGAATCAAAATTACCACGTCAACTGTTTGCAATGAAATCAGTTTTTAAATCCAGCAGCAACATCACTGCTTGTGCCCTTTGTTCAATAAACATCGATTAAGCTGAATTTTGGATGATAACTGGTGCATTACTATTATCTTATCAGGTTTCAGTAAAAGCATAAAATCAAGATTATGTTCGGTAATAAAATAATTAAAAATGAAAAAAGTTTTTAAGAGAGCAAACCTTTAGCAGAGCTACCTTTGGACAAAGTTAGAATGTTAATGGCAAGTAATCTTTATCAAATGATTTCTGTTGGATGACTGAATTACGTGCACCATTTTCTTTCTATGATCTATTAACACTGTAAAGTCCACAGTTTCTACGCGTTTTATGGTGTCAATTTAAAAAACAAAACAAAAACAAAACTACAGGATTTGTGGTTTAAACCTGCAGCTACACCACATATTTAAAAGCCACTTAGCAAGACACAAAAACTAAAATAGTTTGCAGTGGTCAAGCTACTGGTATGTGAGGTAGGTGACCTATCACAGCAGTGAGTTTCCAGCTGCTGTGTGTAAAGCTCCTACGGTGGCACTGCTGTTGGTCAAACTGACTGGAAGGATGATGGTTTTGGAGAACCCAGACCTGTCCAGAACTGCTTTCATCTTAGTTTGTTTTTTGGATCAATCACAAAAACAACCGTGTCGAACAAACTTGTTGACAACAGTGAGTCTGTGAGAATCACACTGCTGATGCTGACTCAAGGAGAGCAGCTGGTGGTAGCCAACATTCAGAGAATGCCTGCCATGTTTGCTTGAAAAACTAGTGAAATCATGCAACATCAAGATACGTCTCTCATCAATCTTTTCCTATATACACTCATCAATAAATAATAATAACAATAATAATAATGATAATTGTTTGAGCTGCTTTGTATCCTCTAGACAAACACAATTTATGTTGTCAACACTTTTGCAGAGCAACCTCAAACATCAGCATGACAAATGTGAAATTATACAAAATTTTCCCATTTGTGATTTTTTTTTTTTTAACTTAATTTAATTTTATTTATTTATTTATGTTTTAATACAACCCCCACCTTAACATTCAAGCAGCTCTCAGACAGCACAAGACACCCAGGCAGAGTTCACTTACCCCCTCCCATGGACCACCTTCACCCCACCAGCAATATGCTCCTCCCCTACTGGGAGAGCATCTGCAATGAGATGTTAGGGAGATCTCCCCACTGGCTTAGGATGCCCCAAGGCCCACCAATGCATCGAGGGCCCCCAGGCCAGGGCCGGGCACCGGTGCCTGCACCAGCCCAAAACCCCCCGGTAACATACCCCCCAGGCCCAGCCGGGAACCTAGCCCAGGGGCAGCACACCCCCAGAACCCCGAGCCCCCAAGCCCACCCAGGAGCAGCCAAGCCACCAGGTCAGTAACCTATGTCTGCCGGTACAAACTGCCTAGAAGTGATTTTTAAAATCACTACAGAGTTAAATAGTATCACACTGGTTATGGCGTAAATACTAAAGTAGCTAAAGTGATATCACTGTTAAGATGAGAGACAGAAATGAAGACAGGGAGACTGGCCTGGAAGTTAAAAAGGCTAAGTAGGGAAGCAAACTTGGGGAGGAGGAGGGGGAGGAGGAGGGGGTTTGTCCAGAAAGGGACAGGAAAAGGCCAGAGAGTGGCCTTGCTTCACAATAAGAGGATTACAACGCAGCCCAATAATCCTTCCACAATTCTGCAAGACAACAGAGTGAGCTGGCATTTCTTTCAGGCCCCTGAGTCTTATCCTTAAAATGAGGCTAATTAACAGCTAATCCTGACCACTGCCAAAATTATGCACCGTTTTTGAAGATAGGATATGAGAAGGACAGTGTTACAAAAACAGAGAAATGGGTACTCTCTTTACATTTGTTTCGTTCCTCTTTTTGCTTACAAGTTCAATTTCACAGTTGTCGTTTTATTGCATATATGCTTAGATAACATTATGATTATGTAGTTATTGATCGCCATTATCATGATTTTTTAACAGATGCTATGTTTTTCTGGGGGAGGGGGGGAGAGAGAGATTTATTATTATTTTATTGTTGAAAGACCATTTTTTGTTTAGTTGATGGCGATTTATAATTTAGGATTTTTTTTAAAGGATTCTAAGGATTTCTATTGTATCTGTTGAGCCATTTAAGAAAACAAATGTAGCAACTAACTTTTAGTATTAAGCGGGCCAAATGAGGGGAATAAATGATCTTGAGTTAATCCTCTAAAATTTAGAGTGTTGATGGCAGAGTTCCAGTTATTGCTTTGCTGTATTTTTCTAATGCCGTTTCACAACTAGACTTTTTTGTTTCTCTTAAGGAAACTGAGGCAAATCTGATAAAAATAAGACAGAAGCTCATTTTGTCACACATGAAAGCTGCAGGCAAAAAAAAAAAAAAACACTTAAGAAGGCAGGAGCTAAATTTAGATAACTACATTTGACATGAAAACAAGATGTCTGTGTAATTTTGATAGTTAAAAAAAAAGTAAGATTATGATGAGCGTGGTTTGCTATCACAGTGTCAAAGTTTCGAGAAAATCTTTGAGTTTTTGTTCTTTAGGTCGGGATTTGGGTGGCTATGTGAGAAAAATCATCATGTGTAGCGAAGCATGCATTACATCTGTCAGATATTCAATAACTGTGCCACCAAGCATCCAGTGCATGCATGTAAAGTAAAATGAGAAGTTAAGATGAGTCAGATAAAACACAAGAGAGAAGTGATGCATGTGTAGCCAAGTTAAAGTAATAAAGAGCACTAAGAAAACCAGTGATGAGCAAATGAGAGACTGCATGGGTGAGTTAACCTCTGTAAATGATGAAAATAAAGAAACCCAAAGCCATAAATATGAAAAAAGGCAGGTTTTCTCCCCATATTGATTCTCCGACATGGTTTTTAAAAAATTAATACATTATATTTTTTGGATTATTTATTTATTTTTTAAACACTTGATCCTTAGTGAAGAAGAGAACCAAACATGGGGATAAAAGCTGATAAAACAGTGATCCAAAACTTTGAGTTTGTCACACAGCCAGCCCAAACGACCCCGAAAGAACAGAGAGAGCAAAGCATACCCGACGAGGAGTCGGAGGATTTTAGAGCAAAAGACCAACCATCAGGGGTCATTGACGCACAGTGAGGTAAGCGTAGCTCCACAGGCTTCAAAAACTTGAGGCCATGAGGTCCACACATCACCAGAGGGCTGAGCAGAGTCTCTCCTGTGAACAGAAACACAGAACATAGTTGGAAACTCAGTTTAAACACCAACAGCTCAGTTCATTGTTTTGCAAGTATGAATGCAATAAAATAAACTTTTTTTTCTGTTACATTCTATAAACATATAGTATCTAAGTATATCAGTATGAAAGTGTGATAGTGAAACAATACTAGGGATTAGAGTAAAAAATAATTAACGACTAAGTGACTTAATTTTCCACCTAACCTCACAGAACACGTGAGGAAAAAGAAAAGTCCCCCATCAATCTTTTTATCCATTAATTAAAGTACATTTAAGCTGTCCCAAAATGTCACAAGGGATTTTGAAGGACTACTTTTACACCACCTCATAATAAGCCTGATAGTTAGTCTGCTAATACTGCTATAAAACAATAGTTAAAGAAAGCATTCTGCAGACACTACAGAAAAGATGATGCGACACTTTACATGATGCATTTAGTGCTTATCACTCTTTCACAAAGGCTTATTTGCAATAGCATCCAGCTGCTGGATGTTAGCGCAGCCGCAGCTGCTCTGAATAAATGTGACAGGTGAAGAGGACGGCTTCCAGCTCACTGAGAGATTGCAGCTTAGTCAGAGACTAACCGACAAAAGAGAAATAAAACCGCCCTGAAGCTGATTTTTGACTTATTGGCACAAACCTGAACTACTTGGAAGAGGGCGAGGATGACGCCTAAAACCCCAAATTAAAAAAAACAAAACAAAAAAAAAAAAAACATGTTGAAGTAGCAGATGGAAAGAGCCCATTGGGCGTCAACACTGCAGCCTCCGGCCAATGACCAGCCCAGATCAATGGTGGTCAGATTTCTCCGACTGGTGTGGCAAAAGAAAAGCGTTACGTGGGGAAACGGTAAGATCAGCCTTGACCACAACTAGAGCTCCGGGAATCCTCGTCAAACAGAGGGAATATACAGAGGAATGCAGGATTCTGAAGGAAAGCAAGATTCCAGACCCTCTACCCAGCTGAGAGTCTTTAATGAGGACGGGACAACAACCTACGCGATAGTGGAAAAGGCAACAGCACAGCTCGTGGTGGTTATGGCAGCCAGCACGGCACACAACTAGGGCCAATGAAGCATGACCAGGCTACAAGGAAAAACTAAAAGCTTTCACCCGTAAACAGACAGAAGACTCGGGTTAATTTTTGAAGTGGAAATGTCTGAAAATTATTTATTCATTTAGAACAGGGACAGTGCATATTAATAAACGTTTACATGTAAATGTGCCAGACTGCAGCCGCAGGGTAATTTCCACCTGTCGTCTCTGGCAGCTTGATAGGACGTGTACAGCAGAGGAGCAGCAGACAAGCTGGGGCACATGGCGTCTAAAGGAACCTGTTACTTTCTAATCCAGGTATTTAGTGTAATGGTGTAACTCTTTTTAAATGCTTTTTTAAGTAGTTTGGCTTTAGCTGCTAATAAAAAATAAAATAAATATCTTAGGCAGATATGGTTTGATTTACATTGACAGGGTCAAAACAAATAAAGGAGAGGGAAATAAATGGATAGCTGCCATCAGAATAGAGGAACCCCCTTATCCAGCTAGGAAATAGAGGTGGTCAGGACTAAACATCTGGAAGATGGACAGAGGTAAATAAGTCAGTTTCATAACACTTGTTCTTGTTTTGTTCTTTTGTTCTGATCCTTTATTGGGAAGAGTGTGCTTACTATTGATCAAGAAGACAAGAAGAATTACTAAGGATTAATTCAGGCCAAGTGAAAATAATTTCCTTTAACATGAATGGAGTCTTTAAGCCAATCAAGATGAGTAAAAAAAAAAAAACCCGAAAGAGCTCAGATAGCTTTCCTCCTTCCTTCAATCTGAACACTGACAAATGCAAAAGGGACAAAAATTACGTTGGTAAATGTTTACACTCCACCAGCAAGTGATTGGATATTTTTACAGATGTATTTTTGACTTAATGGTCAGTTCTCGGGGTGAAGTCATTTTAGGGGAGAAACAGTCTTATGCAGACTCCTTTCTGCCCACCTGAAAAAAACAGGAAAGGACTACAGAAAATGCCAATTTTGTATCTCTATTTTAAAATGTCTGTACCTTACCAGACAATTAAAAAAACAAAAACAAAAATAAAACTGACAGGTGACACCTGTCAGTTCAAAACAGTCCTCACTGCAGCTGCTGCACTCTTTTGGTCTATGATGTAATAGATATGTTTAGCTGTGGTGTCATTTAAACACACAACAGAAATTTAGGAATATAGTAACCTTCATAAACTCTTAACAAAATAATTACAGGCCGTACTTAACTGCTGCATGTTGTTATGACATTTAGGAATTAATTTTTTACAGCCACAACTGTGACAACACAATTATAGTGACAGCAATGTCATCCCAAATCTGCAGTCATAATCACACATGCGGTCTGTCTCTGCAGCTGTCAGAGAACAGCTCCTCTCATTTTATTTTCCAGTGCAGTCGTGCAGACTTGTGCAGTCAAGTTGACAAAGTACTTACTTCTAGTCACAACCTGCTGCTGTTGTGGCCTGAAAATGTAACGCAGCCAATGGCATCATACTGCTTAGCCTGTTCTCCAAATATTAAAAAAAATCTTCACATCCTATCTAGCAGAGACATAAATCACACAAAAGATTTATTTTATGACTCATACCCAACATTCATCATTTTTGATCTTTACCAACTCCTTAGGGAAAAGTATTATCTGTTTGTACTGTAGTTTAGTTAAGTAAAAATAACTGGAGAGAAAACTGTAGGTGAAAAAAGAAATGTACAAAAAAAAACCAAAAACTTTAAAATAAAAGTTAGATATGAATAAAGGCAACTCCTCCATCTTTGATTAGTTACCTTTCTCCTTGTCAAGCGGTGGCAGGATGCTGTTGTCTCGACAGACCTTGAAGTAGATCTCCTGCTCCACGCCATCAGGGATGGCACCCTGTGGGATGATGATGCTGACACCTGTCTCAATGGAGCTTAGAACACCGCCATTACTGTTGAAGATGCCACGAGCTGTTGCAACCACTGTATGGCCCTCATCTTCTTCATCATCATCCAGGGCACTGGGGCTTTAAATCAAAATCAGAAGATGGATGCATTTACTGTGACATTCAGCAGAATAGCGATGAGTAGAAGAGCTATGTTTGTTACCTCACAGGGATGGCTTTGGGCACAGCGTTAACATTGTTCTGCTGGTATTTGGAGCGATGGTCCATGGTACGTGTGAAAGTGTCCAGACCACTGTCATGGTCTGCGTTCTGGGGCTGTGGTGGAATCTGAGGCTTCACTGGACTGGAGCTCCGGCCCTGTTCCACACAGAAGAGGATTAAATATAGGGATATTTATAGACTATACATCATTTTTAACCTTATATTTTAAATCAACTAATGGGCAAAGGAAAGAAAATGATTGAAGATGTAATTTATGTTCTGGAATGTTGTAACCTGAGGTTGTATTGAAGAAAATGGGTTTTATTTGTAAAAGAATCAAGAAGTGCAGCCCACCTTGCAACATTATACATTTGATTGACATTTCTACAGTCCTCTGACCCAAATGTGTTTTACCTTTGGAGCAGTTTCAGGCTTGTCATTGGACAGAAGGTTGTGGCTGAATTTAGGGCTGTCGAACATGCGCGCAAAAGGCTTAGCAGAGGTGGTGTAGGGCTTGGGAACAAAGCGATTGTAGCTGGTTGGAGCTCCACTGTTCGAGACCGTCTTTGGAGGTTGTTCACTTGTGCCGTTTACTGGAGACTTCTCAGGGAAACTCTTGTGAGGCAGAAAGTTGGTCTGAACAGTGTCTTCTCGGCCAGGAGGCTTGGCTGTGGAAGAGCAGTCGTGCATGTACACATGCGTAACATCAAATCAGGCCACGCACGATTATTTTAGAGCATTTTATAGCACATGTTATACACAAAGGCAACTGAAAGTGCTTTATAGTAAGATAAAAGAATAAGAATATAGATTAAAATATCAGAAAAACAACAAATGGTGTAGGATGTTTAATAAAAACCAAAACAAACAAAAAAAATGATGGTGTTTTTAATTAAGTGTTTTGGGGAGAAAAAAATAATAATAACTTTAATTTGGTTTTAAAGATTATTACATTTGGAGGAAACCTAAGTGCCATGAGAGGTTAATTCCAGCAGATGGCAGCATAATCCCTGAAAGCCATTTCACTTTGTTCTGAACTCTGAAACACCAGCTGACCAGTTCCTGCAGATCTAAGACAATTTCCAAGTTTGTATTCAGTATATTAGAAGAAGTTGGGGGAATATGAGAGATGCAAATTAAAAAAGGCACTGATTGTTATATGTACTTTGACTTTTATTTAACTTCAGACAATATAAAAGATTTTGGTTTTTATTTAATTTAATACTGAATTTACACCTCAGACAGTGTAAATCTGGTCATAAATGAATCTATATTCTAGTCCGACTGCTCCCCAGTCAGGAGTGGGTAGAGAATTTTGAAAGGTTTGTGCAATAACAAGGGTTTCTTGCCACATTTTTTTCTAAGGACATATTTGCTAAAGAGGCAAACCACCACCTAAATCACTTCGCTGTAATGCCTGAACATCTTTTGTGATGTGACATGTAACAGTAGAATTACAAATCTTTCCTTTTTTTGGACAATGTTTCAGACCAGAAATACATTAATGGATGTTCATGGACACATCAAGTGAAGCTGATGAGATGAAAAATTTTCATATCTGCAAAGGATTTAAAATCACAGCAGACCAACTGTGTTCTTAACTATCCCTTTCTTTTTTTGGAAAACTGTGAACAAATACATAATTTAACTAAGATATAACAGTGAATACTAACTTATTTCTCTTTAAATGAGGGGTGTAGATTTTACCTTCAGGAGCGGGTTTAGGCAGTGTGGCTGGTGGCAGAGATGGAGTCACCTGGGGAACTGGTTCATATTTTTTCTCAACTGGATTTGGTTTCTCTACTGACTCCGCCCTATAGAATAAAACAAAAAAAAGTGACAGAAGAAAAGATTAATTAATAGGTATATAACATATATAATACAAAGGTTGACACCTAAGTTGCGAGATGAACACTTGAAGTCTGAAGTGTTACTTGTGTCAGCAGAATGGAGCATCACCTGGGAAAGCTGTGGGTGCTTTGTGCTTGTGGCTGTGGTTTGTTAGGGCCAGCCTGAAGTCTGTCAAAGTAAGACAACTGCTTCCTGTAGTAGTCTTCATCCTCGTCTGGATCATAATGGTTGGAGCGCACAATGTCGTCAGCTACCTTGGACTGTGGCTCGGGGGCTCTGGAATAGTGGAACAGTGTGAAAGGTAAGTGCAAACAGAGGTTCAAACATAGCAGAAAGGAGTTTAACGTGTCCAATCATCATACCTAAAAGTCCTCTCTTGATCCAGGTTGCTCAAAGAGTTTGCTTTAGGGATTATTCCACCAGCTTTCAAAGGTAAATCAGCTGCCTAAAGAAGAAATAGTAGGATAAAATTCTAAATGTTCTCACAATACAATGTACCAATTTATCAAAATGTCTAAAGCCATCGTGCAAGCTGAGCATCGTACGCATCACTTGTAACTATATGAATCCAAACAGCTTACCCTGTTCCCAGAGGAATCTCCTGCATCTTTGGCCCGGTCCACGGACACGGAGCGTTTGTTTTCAAACATCTTGACCCTTGTCAGAACTGACTGGGGCCGCATGGCGGGGTCATCTTCCTGGCGTTCATCTCTGACAGGTGCAGGTTTTTGAGTGTCCCCAGGGGAAGGTGAGGGGGTTTCTGCTTTAGGAGGAGGAGGAGTAAGAGTAGTTTCAGAGTTCACAGGAGCAGGGTCATACTGCTGAGGTCTGTAGCCTTTCTGCTGCGATGCTGGTCCTTGATTGTAGGCCGGGCGCTGGGCAGCAGGTTCTGGGGAGCGGGAGGCCGAGGGGTACGTGTTCAGGTGTGAATCCTGGCTGTAGTGCAGATCGGGGCTTGTGAAAGGGGGTGGGGGCTCATCATAACGAATAGGTCCTTGACCCGTGGGTTTGCCATAGCGAGGTCGACCATCGAAACCCTGCTGAGTTGGCTGCTCGTCAAAGTGTGGAGGGGGGTTGTACTGGGGATCAGAGCCTTCGCCGTAAGGCAAACGGAGATCATAGGCCTGGGAATTGGCAGTAGGGTGTGGCTGGCTGTAGGGGATCCACTGCTGCTGGTCATAGTGAGGCACACTGTTCTCGAAGGGTGGGTTATGATCATAGTTCCGGTATTTTGGTTCTTGGTAACCCCCTCCACTGCTGATGTCGTATCGACTGGGTGGGTGGTCGTAATCTCTGTATGACTGCTGATTAGGGTGATGTGCTTGCTGAGGGCTGTAGGTCCCAGGCTTCACGCTGTTACCTATTCTCCCGGCGTTTTCCGTGCTGTAGGGATCCTTCTGAAACGTCTGCCAAACAAATACAAAACAACGGGAAAAAAAAAATTAAAAACTGTACAGAGTACACTAACAATATTCACAAATGTAAAATATGAGATGTGAAAAAAGAACACACACACACACACAAATAAACAGTCAAAGAAGAAATAGAAAAAGTCCATGAAATTCATATCAGAAAAGGAGGCAGAAAGGGAAAGACCTGAAATAGAGAAACTGAGACGGAGGGGTTACTAGTCAGAATATATTTCAAACCAAATAGAAATCACAGCACAGCCGAATGTTGCAGCTTTAAAACATATCATTGTACCACTGAGACTTCAAATTAAATACTGAAATTAAATTAGGGATAACACAGCTGTTAAAAGCAACAACAAAACAATGGGATCCATTTTTTTGTATGAAACGTCAAAAATCTGGCATATAAAGAGAGCAAAATTAAACCTACTATTTTCTTTCTTGGTTTTATTTTTTGGAAAAATAAGTTGATGAAACATGCAAATTGGCATGTGCAGTAAAACAAAAAAATATCACCCACTGCTTTAATGCAAAAAACATTAATAATATAAAAAATACAAGCACTCTTTTGTACAAAATAATCCAGCAACAACAACAAAAAAAAAAAAGAATTTCCAAAAATAAGTAACCATAGACTATCCACCCAAATCTGAAGGGCATCTCTAAGTGGCCACATGTTTTCTGCCAGTAGCCACATGCAGAGCAGAATATAGATAAAGTGGCTGGAAAGTAAATGGCTACTTTTACAAATAAATTATCAAATCCGCCAGCTCTGATAAACAGATAATAAACACAACTAATTCTAGTAGCTAACAGAGAATGAGGCAAACATGTTGCAACCATGCAAAGAAGATAAGCAACAGTGAGAGCCGCAGAATTTCCACTGGCATGTCAGCACAGCCACCACCTCCAAGCCCACTGTTGTTTACCGGCGTTTGCTTGCACACACACACACACACACACACACACACACACTCTTCCACGCCCAATCATACACACATCCCTCTCTCCAGGGCAGCAGACATGCAGGGCAGAATGACAGAGAAAAAGAAGCGTGGCAGCAGGAAGTAGGTAGACAGGCAGCAGCAGCACAGGAAATCAGCTGTGTCAGACCGAGCTGAGTCGAGCCGAGCCAGGTCACGAAGCATCCAGTGACGATCAAATGGATACCTTTGCTTCTGAACTGCCCAGTTCAGACTGTAGACTTTCTGGTGTGATGCTTTGAGGGGCAAGCTCAGGAGTGGGCCTCTTAAGTGAGCCAGCCTCAAGGCTGGGGCTTGGCTTGCTGTAAGGAGCTGCAGGAACTTCATCAGGGCTCAGAGCCCCTACAGTTTTTACAGTAACGTCGACAGCAGGGGGCACTGCCTCAGACAGGGGCTCAGGTTGATGGGAGATGCTAGGGGTGGCAGCGGCCTCTGCTTTCTGTGAAGTGGTTCAGAAATGTTTAATAACGCGCTGACATACCTTGGTGCACGTCTAAAAAGTGCTACTATCCTCTTTCCTCTCGACCACTACAATGGTCATCTCGTCATTTGTATCTGCGGCCTACACTGTGCAAACAACCCACCTCCAAATTTAACAGCAGCTGTAGATCAACCAATGGCATGCGAACCTTATGAATTAGCAGCAGGACAAGTTTTCATTGTTAGAGAATGCTAAATTGATTTTAATTCTACTGTTACAATACAATAAGTTGTTCCCCCCCTTTTAATGTTTGTGAACACATTAATAGGCAACATACTTTTGTTTTGGTTATCACAACGGCCAATCGAGAAGTGATACAATTGATACACAGTACACTGGATTAACACTGGCATTTCGAACATGCACATAATACTTTTTTAATTAATTAGTCCCAATTATAGTCAGAAAAAAGTGCACATAAGTGAATACTGGCACAGACACGAACAATTGCTTTTTTTTTTCTTTTCTTTTTTCCCCCTCCACTCCAAGAGACAGCAGCAATCAGACTGTTTAAACACCTCATGGCAATACAGAGTACAACAGCAACAGTAAAATTTGTGCAGTTATCTCTTTCAAAATGAAATAAATAAATGAATGAATAAATAAAAACATGCCAACAAACATCGACGAGCGAACACATACGAATAGATAAAATATAATAAATATAGTAAATCTATATATCTTTATATATAATATTTATATATTATGATAAATACCTGACAACAGATGTTTGCACTTTTGCACTGATTATTCTGTAACAGCAGATAAGAATAACTGTAAAGAGGAAAAAAGTGCCTTCAATAGCGCCTCCAGAAAACCCTTCTAACGCACACCACGTCCTCCAGACAACAGGGCAGACGTACAGCTCTCAGAAACGCTACCTGCTGTGGCGCTGGTGCCTTGAACCCAGCTGGGTCGATGCGGTTCAGGGCGTCCGGTTGCACTGTGTGCTGGTAGCTAGCATAGCCAGGAGGCTCCTGGATGACAGGCGGATCCTCACGAACAGGCTCAGAGGAGCGGGTGATGGCAGGCTCCGTAGGTGGACCCACATCATCATTCAGCGTTTCGTCCAGCTCCTGGTCAGTGTACGCTCCACCCTCCGTGTCTGTGTCCTCATAGTCAGAGGTGTGCCGACTGTCGGTGCTGTACATGGAATACTCACTACCTGGTGCGGACAGGTAGGAAAGGCGGTCATCATGGATATCCAGGTCATCTTCAGCTGCCCCATCAGCCTGAGAATAAATATGGTGAAAGTGGAGTAAGACTGATAACAGTAAATCCCAGCACGAAGAGCTATATTCTGAGCGTACGTCTTAGTGCACGTCTTACCTTTCCTTCTGAAACCCATACCAGCTGATTCTGTTGCTGCTGGATAATTTCTTTCAATGCTCCAAACCAACCATCATTCATGCTGTTCAAGTTAATGGTTGCTGAATGCAGAAAGAGGAGGAGAAAAAAAATCTTTCCAGTAAGTGAAAAATAACTGACATATAATTAGATCCAACAAAACTCTAAATAAAACTCTGCTCAACATGACGTAACTCATAAACTACATTGAAATGTAAAAAAAACGGATGAAATGTATGAATTACTCATGAACTGAATAAATAGAAAGAATACTGAGTGAATTTTGATGCCTAATGTGAAAACAGAATGTCAGCTAAAAAGGAAGAACTCTCTATCTCATCTGATCCTGTGGTCACTCCACAGTCCATGAGAGCAATGCAGAAATTAAATGTGTTTTTAGAGTTTGTACACTGAAAATAAGAGATGGGATCTGTTTCAGAAAGCAGGTTATGTGTAAACTGTGAGTATGTTGAACCTGAACTCCGGGAAAACTGAGTTAAATCTGAGCAAAAGGGTTTAGTTGAGCTGTTGATTTCTGTCTCCTCTCTTCATGAAGCTACAACAAGTTCAATTTCATCTGAATCAATCATATAACACGTGTTTTGGAGATGTCCGAATGATGACGTGTCGCATTTGAGTCAGGAAAGTATACTGAGGATCCGAAAGGTTTAATGTAATGTTAATTCACCAGTGTGATTGGATGTATCAATGCATCCATATTCCAATCGAGGCTCCTTGAATGATTTTCCTTTTTATTTATTTTTTCATTCCTCTGAAATGTTTTTAAAATGAATACAGCCGAGCCTGTTATGTTTGGCTTATCTGTCTGAAATGTTTTATACTTCATCCTTAACTGTTTCAAAGTTTTAGTTTTTATCAAGCAAGCAGGATTTCACCTGCCACTGAATATTTAAATACGCTTCACTCTGCAATTTCTCCCTCATCAACTGTCTTTCCTTCACCGCTGCAGTCATCTTAGGTTCCTGCAGAAAGCCACGTGATTGCAATAAAATCTCTAATTCAACAAAGAAGAGTAGGAGGATCTCTTCTGTTTACTGGCGTTGCCATGGTGAATCACAGTATTGGAGCTCCATTGATGATGGATTTTTAGAGTTGCGGTAACTCAGAGTCAACATACTCAGAGTTGACTGAACCAACTCTGAACACCTGTTCTGAAAGCAGAAACTCCGAATTTCTTAATTTAGAGTTTGTTGACTCTGAGTTAGTTTTTTGACTTGGAGTTTGTTGAATCTCCTTTCTGAAGCAGGTCTCTGATGTGTCCAGCACAAAGTGGCAAAAACACTTCAGTCGTAAACCTTCAGTTTCATGCAAAGTGGTAGTAGTTCACTTGGAAGGTCAAAGTGGCCTGTCAACATGCAGGAAAAAGTGCATCAGTTCTGTGCAGTGGTCCAAAGTGCCAGCCTAAAAGACTAAATAATAGCTTTAGCGTGAAACAAGTTCCTCTCACTTAGGGAATTTCTCCTATCCACAACTCATCTGGACTTACTGGTGAAGAGATGATGGTTGTTCTTCCTTAATTTGAGAGCACGTTCATAAAGCTTCCGTGCGCTCTTCCGGGACTCGGGGCAGAGCCGGGTCCTCATGTTTTTAACGCCCTGCTTGGTGTCTGGGTTGAGAAACACTACAATTGGATACCACTGAGCGTAGTTCAGACGGTCCACTGCATTAGGGGTGATATCCAGCACAGCATGCTTGTCCTTCAGTTTTAGAAAACAAACACACAGGTATTGTTACCATTTTTATATGGGACACACTGTGCTTCAAGCACACCTGATTTTCGATATAACACGTATGAAATGCAGTTTTGTCTGGTCGGAAACACCCTATCTTTGAATTTAATGCAGCAAATCTAAAAATCAGATCACACTATTTTCTTAAAATAACCTGAAATCACTGGCTTTGCCTAGTTTGAGGCAATCAATACTCTCATAGAAGTCAGGACACCAGAGGGCAGCAGTGAGCTGTGAAA
The DNA here is from genome assembly GCA_037176975.1 of Arrhamphus sclerolepis. NCBI lineage: Eukaryota > Metazoa > Chordata > Actinopteri > Beloniformes > Hemiramphidae > Arrhamphus > Arrhamphus sclerolepis. The sequence continues at coordinate 7,901,873 of JBAMYA010000018.1, forward strand.
ATTACGGTGCTGCATTACCATGCTTTTATTATCAAAAGAAATCTGACAACAAGATGGTTATGTCTCTATGCTATGTGAGTGGATCTGGTAATACTCACTCGGTCAATAATCTGCTTAATGGTGTGCAGGCGAATGATGCCAGAGCTTTTCTGGTCAGTTCCTGCATCTCTCGGTTCGCTCTCTGGGAAAGAAAAATAGACAGCTAGAGCATCGTAACACAAGAGACCAGCAACAATAAACACAGGCTGTGTCCCTATTAGACATTGTTGTATCGTGCAGTTGTCGACTCCCATAAATAGAGCAGTTAAATACAGAACAATAATCTCTGTATAGGAGAGGACAAGTGTACGTTTATGAAAACAGCGAGATAATACATACAAAATGAGGACAGCAGCCAATTCATGCAACAGTCATTAGGTATTTGTTGGTGGTTTTGAGAAATGGAAGTCAGTATTTAATGAATGTGTATGCAAGTGGATGTAGTAGTGTAAAATTATAGAGCAGCATATGTGTTAAGTGCGGGAAATTCACATTAAAAATGCACAAACAAGAGCAGAAGGGTCATTTGGGATTAATGAGACTACAGTGTCATTGTAAAACCTCTGGGATTTAAGACAGGATGTGAAGAGGGGTTTATAATTCAAACAAAGATAAGCAATGGTTTCCTGCTTAGAAACACAAGGTTCAAAGGAGGGCAGGCATCTGACCACGATATTCTGAATAAAAAGGACTCGCAACATCATGAGGCTTAATTTCTAACAGGATCCAAGATATGCGAATACCGTTCATAAACTGATCAAAATTTGGAAGTTCAATAAAGAGCAAGTAAACATAGCCATGCACACAGAACTTCAAGCATATTCAGCAACATTTAACAGTAGACGTTGGGATTTCATATTGTCTGAATTTCTCTAGTGACTAAGATGTTATTTTCCATCACTGCATTAATGAAAATTTGATGGGCACAAAAGCAGGCACTTGACACTTTAGTATTTGACATTAAAATTTAAAGTACCACCACACAGATATATTGCAACCCATTTCACAGTGTATACTACTCTCTTTGCTCTGCAAAACAAATTATGATTACATCATTATTTTTCGGTCCTGACTTTTTGAACCCAATTTTACTCATCATTCAGCTTTTTTCTTAACAAAGAGACACCCCACAAGTGCAGCACATGTTTAAATAGATTCTGTACTATTCTAAACTTAAACTTGCAGTAGAATTCTGTATATTCTTTCAAATGCACCGCACATAGTGCATTTGACAGCAGAAAAACCATTCAAATAAAACATGAAATATCTAATATAAAAAGTAAGCTGAGCAGCTTTACTGAAAACAGCTGCTTCTACTTAATGTCTAATTTATGCACTTCCACATCTGAAGTGTGAAAATTATTTATGATCAAATATGAAGGTTAGAAGGTGGAGGGAAAAAAAAGCAAATATAGAAATTCACATCAGTTTTGGAATTCCTTAATTGTTTGATTTAAGTTTACATGGAGGTTAGTCAAACTTGAAAAGACCATTGTCCTCATCTCAGCCTCTACTGCCTGTTATATTGCACCGCTGGACATGCAGCCTTGCTGTTGTCATTGTACATGATGAAAATTGCATTAAGGAGGGGAATACCACTGAATTTAATAAGACTTTTCTGTGGGTTTGTTTTTTTCTTCATCACCATTTTCAATCTCTGAAAATAAGCAAAGATATCACACTGACACACAACATAATAGACTATAAATATGCAGAAAATACAAGTGCAAGCAGACAAAAGTTCATTCTTTAAACCAGTCACATTTTCTTTCATTCAAGAACATGCAGAATCCACAGACAAAGTTTAGACAAAGACAAAAGTCTTCAAAAGTGAATGCTATGCACGTTTCTGTCCATTTTTACTGGTTAGTGTTGATTAGAGGGAAATCTCATCCCACAGAAATCACAAATTCATCTCAGTGTCTGTGGAACACTCGTTGTGTGTCAGTATCATATTACGTTCTATATGCTTCTAATAAGATCTGTGAGTCTTTTTTCTTTTTCATTTTAGGAAAATGATGATAAAATTGTTACCGCAAACAGTGATGATGAAAGAAAATTAAATTAAGTGCTATTCCCCTAAAGGCATTAACCAAGCAATGTTTTCTGTTTAAACATCAAAGGAATAGGGAACTAGCAACCAAACACTTTTATACTGATTATTTGCCATTCACTGAATCAAATAGAACAAAAAAAATCTGATGGACTAAGTGACATACTTTCCCCTCCTTGTTGCTGCTGTGTTTCTGAAAAGAAAATACATTTGTATAAATGTCACTGGGATTGTGCAAATAAACATCAAGGAATGGAAAATTTTCATTTGTGTGTTCAGTTCCCCTCTGTAGTTTTGAACTTCAACTACGATTCAACTGCAATTCAGTGCTAAGAGTTAGAAGTGCAAGCAGCACATCTGAGATGATAGTCAAATTCAAGAATTTATTCACATGGCCTCTGAGAAGTGGATTTAAAGTGGATGTTTAGCTCTGCTTGGAGACAAAAGTGAAATACAAACAAAGAAACTATGAACAGGGAAAAACACAACTTGTATAACCTGACAAAAATATCAAAAATGATGCTTAAAAAAAAATAAAATAAAAATAACTGGGGACATTACAGTTATAACAGTATTTTGAAACTGTGCCTTGCTTCCTTTGAATAATATTGGATCTTAAACTTCAGATTAATCCTGTAAACCTTTTAAACACTGTGAAATATTTGTTGATGTAGGAAAAATACAAAAGAAAAAAAGCATACCAAAATATAATGTATAATAATAAATTATGATGACAGGAGAAATATAGGAGGGATCTAAAGATACAACTCAAATTCCAAAACAAGTTGTGCGAAATGTTGCTCAGCAACATTCTGCGACTATTTAAATAGTTAATAGTTGATGAAAATGTTCATGTCCCACATTCAACATTTGATACGTTTTCTATGTATTGTGAATAAAATTAAAATTCTGTTTTATTTACATTTTAGACCAGCTTATTGGAACTCCATCTTGCATTACAGAGTCCAAAGAAGAAGTCAAACAATGTTTGAGTTTCCAACTTAAATGAGGAACATTGTAAAAGGCGCAGACCCAATACTCAGTATCAAACGGCCAAACACACATTTTTGATAGTGTGTATTGGGTAAATTGAGAGTCAAACATAATATTAACATGAACACTGAACAGGGAGACAAATGTCTGACAACTTACTTGCTAGTTCAAAAATTTCTGGTTCCTCTCTGGCCAGTTTTTCTCTTGCCACATCTGCTATTGGCCCAAAAATGACCACAGGTCTCAGGAACCCAGCTGTAGTCGAACAACACCACAGAAAGAAGAGTACACATGACACACACCTCAACTGGTAATTGCTTACACATTAAATACACAGCACTAGGTTCAATAAATTGTACAGAGAAGAAATAAAACAATAAAATGTAAAGAGAAGAGAATTAAAGTAAGCCCACAAATTTCTATGTTCTGCTTTTAGGTTTAGATAAACATATGGTTTTTGTAAATGATCAGACAAACAGAGGCAAAGATGATTCGAGGTAGGTAGTAAGATACGCTCAAGTTTGTTTTTAATATCCATCCGGAAGCCTCAGATTTGTTATTGTAACTGTCTTGGTTTCCAAAATTCTTACCTTCTCTCAGCACAACCCTTTCATAGGCAGGGAACTTGGTCTGAACTGGCTGGGCAGACAGGTCCTCCCTGCTTTTCCGCAAATTCCTCTTGGAACTTCGCAGCCCTCTGAATCTCCAGAAGTCTGCTCTGTCACCGCCTGGCGTTTTAGGGAGCGTGTACTGCACACTGGATAGCTGCTCAGCTCTGGACAGTGAAGGGGAGATTTAAAGTCAGCTCATGTAATTTCAGTCAAAACCGCTGTACGGGCCACTTTTAGATAATAAATGAAACATCTGGCTTCCCACTGGCCTGAAAGAAGACACGGCAAGATACTTTTTACTGTAAGACCACAGTCACTGAAAAGCTCTATTGCTTTGCATTTTGTTTCTGTCTGTTGGTTTTAGCTGCTCCTAATTGCTTTTTTATCTACCATTTAATTCTATTGTAAAGTACTTTCACTGCTGTGTGTGAAAGGTGCTCTCTAAATAAACGTTACTTAAGTTCAGTCAGTTCAACATGGCTTCCAGCAACAACAGTGGAGCGGTAAGTTTAACATCTAATTTAAAATGTTTGTCTCTTTAATCACATTTTTTGAGAAGTTGTTTACTTATTAATCTTAATCAGGTTAATTGTGCAACTATCAATACAAGCCAGCCAGCTAAGCAAGGGAGCTACGCTAGCAAGCTACTGCACAAAGGCCCGAGCTGCTACCTCGACTTGGGGCGACAGACCCCATCAGTCACTTTATTCACAAGAAATTCAACTTTATGGAAAGATACCAGTCTGAACCTTGGCATGCAGAAGTTCCAGCGTAGCCTGCTAGCATGTTGATAGTTGCACAATAAAACTGATTAAGATCAATAACTAAACAACTTCTCATAACAGAGAGACTAAGTGGTCAAACATGTTAAATTAGATGTTTCACTTGCTGCTCCGGTGTCATTGCAAGATGTCGGCAAATAATTGAAGAATACCATGGGCCGATGTTTGTAAACTTATGCTAAAAAAAATGTTTGTTTTTTTAACAAAGGCAGCATATGACCACAGGGCTGGTACTGAACTCAACACCTTCTGAATTGTAGACATCCTACTGAGCTAAGGCTGCTACTGGAAAAGAGTCATGCTGGCATAGTATGATTGGACAATATCCTGCCAATGAGCAAATGGTCTCCATGCAACATTTTGCCTATAAGACATTTTATATCTGGCTAACATCTGCTAGATGTACGTGTGCTGTCTTGGGATAGCACAGTTTGAATGGCTTAATGTGATTGCTTTCTTATAATTGGCTGAACCAAGGAAAATATCTGATTGGTTGCAGCTCATTCGGTAGGCATTTGTGGATTGAACAAGTCAAGGGAGTCTCACAAGTCACACACAAATGCAGCAAAGTCAGACTAGAAGCTGTTTGTAAATCAAGTTATACGTGTGTGTGCATCAGAAATACATGTGTGAATCTTGTCCTGCGCATCGGGGAATCTTGTCTTGAACATTTGTGAATAAAGAGACTGTTCTTGCTCCATATGACAGTGTTATGGATTTTTGTGGTTAACACATATTAATGAGGCTCCATTACAGATACTACAAGCTATAAAATAGAAGATGAAATCTTAAATTAAATAGCTATGCCTAGTTGTAAAATACTATCCACCATTTCAGATTACCATACCATGAATTGAATAAAAATATTATCTTTGCATCTTTGTTTTTTATAATCATTTATAATTAGATCTCTACACATAGGTCAGTAAAGTTTACATTTAAAAAATGACTGGAAATCAACAGTTAAAGTAAAGTGGTATTAAAATAACTTAGGTCCTCCTTTGATGTATGCTTCAAAAATATTCGATTCTGAGAGATCATTAATGATTTCATATTTTGACAGGATTAACAAGGCAGAGAGGCTGGGATATATTTCCCAAAGCTGCATTTATGTGATAAAAATAGAATCAGCGTGAAGAAAGATATTCGTTTCTGTCAGCTACAGTTAGGGATCTTTGTGCAATCAGTGCCAGAGGCGAGTGAGACGGGCTTGGCTGCAGTTGGCCAGATCATACGTTTTTACATCCTCAGATCTACAGGCCTAACAAATCCTCATGAACTTCAAACAACAGTCTAACCCAACTCAAAGCATGTATTATAATGCCACAATTTGAAAAATACATCTTTAAAATAAATAAATAAAACATTAGCAGACATTTTCCAGAAATACATATTGTGATACAGATTGTGTTTTCATGTGTGAAATGCTGTTAAATAAATCAGAGCATAATGATAATTTTGGACCAACAGCAATTTTTCAGTTCCTTTTACCTAGCCTCCTGCTCATTCAGTTAAGTACCACAACAAGCTGAACAAGTCTTGGAAGGTGTGACTTTACACCTTTTTTTTTTTTTTTTTACCTGTTCTTATTGGGAATGATGCCCCTTTCCACTTCCTGATGGTTTTTTCCAATCCGGATAGCGAGCCAAGAGCCTAATTTTCCATTGTAAAGTGTATCAACTACGCGGAACACCTCCCCCTTGTTAAAGCTCAGTCCATACGGAGATTCTTTTTCATATTCAAAATGTGTTCGAATGTAGAATGAGTCCCCCACGTCTGATTCCACTATCCTCCGATACACTGAAACAAAAAAAAAAAAAAAGTGTTTTGAATATTTGGATTTGTGGTTACCATACTAATGGCACACTACTGTACTACTAGTAACTAACACTGCTGTTCCTCACCATCTTTTTTCTTCTGGGCCAGAATGGTAACTTCTTCTCCTCTGGGAAGGTCCAGCAGAAAGAGCACAGCCTCTTCCCGGATGATGTTAGCAAAGTCCACATTATTCACCTACAGAAATGAGGTAGAAGAACTTAAGTTGCAGCATAACTGAAGCACATCTGCTGTAAGACAAGCTGATGCTAAAACATTTCCAACACTAAATCACTATAATGCAAAATACTTAAAAATACTGGACTTGAATGTAATGCCCTGTCATTCCTCATCTTTTAAAAAAAATGTTGTTTTTTCTTTGTTTTAAGGAAAAAAAAACATCTCAGCAGAATCAATACAAAGTATCCTTCTAATAACCAAGCAGCCTACCGGCCCCGTCTCCCGCTGCCGTCCTAAACACAATAACTCTTGTTTATTGACTCTGCTTGAGGGGCAACTGGGGAATTAGAAACACATGGACTGGGTCACTGAACCTCAAAAAGACACCTTTATCCTTCCCAGAAACAGAAGGGCCTGACGTCTTTATCTTCACTAGCACACCATGACCAAAGGGAAACCACCTAAGGATGGAAAACAATGTCCTGGAAGTCTGTAAGATGTGTTTGTACAGTCGGTTGAGCACACAGAGGCACAACAAGAGTTCTACAGAGTAGAAAGGGAGGAATATGAGCTCGTGTATTTATTAAGGAAGGGAGAAAACTTAATGATAGACTTATTTCTCAGATGAAAAATTTGTAAAAGTTAATTTTATTAAAAAAAAAAAGAAGAAATACTCAGCTTAAAAAAAGAAGAGAAAAAAAAAACTTCATTGGATGGTGGATGTTGAACTTCATAGCCTAATCGCATGTGTCACACAGCAGTATAAACATAGAATCAATGCTAACATCAAGAGGGTTTCCATCCCTTCAACAAAGTTACACTATGTTCTGACCTCAAAACAACTGAAATAGTCAAGTGTTCTGAGGTCAGAATTACAAGAACAACCTCTATTGTATCCTCACATTGGAAACAAGGCAAGTCGTGACACGTGGCAGCGCCCGGGAATGACTCATAAACTAATAGATACTCTGTGCTGTATTCCCAAGGACTTTTTTTTTTTTTTTTTTTTACAAGTGTATCTATTGTAGCTGTGAATAACACAATTCCACCTCCTATTATCTAAGACGGTGTAGGAAGTTATTTCTTGTCAATGTTTTGAGAATAACACCAGATGTTCTTCCCACTTCATCCATGTGATATAACAAAAAAGTAGGAGTTATTATTTTCAAAACAAAATTCAGCATCTGATGTTAATCTTTCTTATTTAGAGGAGCAAAGTGGGATTCCCAACACTGATCAGACAGAGGACAAAAAGTCATGTTAAAGGATAGGAGTGTTGTGTACCCTGAGAATCTGGTCTCCTTCTTCCAGCCCCTCCTTGGCTGCTGGACTATCCTCCAAAACCCCCGCCACAAATATTCCCACGTCATTCCCTCCGGCTAACCGCAGACCAACGCTCTCTCCCTTCTTGAACTTAACCAGCTTCATACTTGGCCTGCAGGAAAAGACCAGTAGAAAGAGGTCATTAAAAAAATGGGGGGGATTGTAAAGCAAACACTTTAAAAGGCTCAAAAACCAGGGAGTGTAATAGTAATAAAATCAAGAAAACATGTATTTATTTACCATGAATGTTATGCTGCTATTGCTGAGAACTTCTCTCTTATTACTCAGAAACTTAGAAGAGAGCTTTACCTGAGAATGCTGTCATCATGAGCAGCGCTGGGCACAGGTGCATCAGATGGGCTGACAGGGAGGTCCACATCCGGCTGACCAGGTTGTGCATATACTGGCTTTGGTTCTGAAACAGATGCAACCAGGTACTTAATTCTCCATGTCAATGGTTTATAGCAATCAACATCTTGATATTTGTCAGATGCTGACAAACGTTGCGCAATCCGCAGAACCCAAGTTGAGGAAAAAAAGGATGTTTAAAATTCTAATTCAAAATTTAATAATATAACTAAACTTTTACTTCAGTTTGTTTAAAAGGAATTGGGTTTGAGGGTTTCGAACAATAATGGAGATTAGTTGAAACGTCTACTCAACCTATTATTTACTTTTTTAACTTGTTTTTTCTTTTCATCCCAACTGTAAAGTCAGCAAAGTCACTTAGTGGAGATTAGGGCTAACTAAAACAGAAGTTGAAATGGAGAGACTACCCTAATTTCAAATGACAAAGGAGAGTGGTTTCCTTACCAGGCAGTGGTGGTAACTGTTTGTCATCTCTGGAGCTGGCCTGGTCGCTGGCCTGAGACAAAACACCATCATCAGAGCTTTTGACTGGTGTGGACACGGCTGGTTTGGATATGCGTTCTTCATCACGACTTCTGTGGCTAAAGAAAAATAATAAGAAAAAAAAGGTGGGTATATATATGTACGTGTTGTGAGTAGTAATAACGGTTTACATTCCTTAAATGACTGACATTTTTCTGTGTAAGTATGAATGACCATGTGTGCCTTTTGTTTAGGAGCTTTGTCCTGTGCTGACATAACCAGGAAATAATAATAATAATAAAAAGCAAATCCAACAGGAAACTGCACGGAACACAAGACTGTGTCATTGGCTTTTTCAGAAAAAAAATCTCAAGAAAAGACAATAAGCAATTAAAAGAAGGATGTCCAGCGACGTCAAAAACACCCACATTTTCAAGACTGGTTGTCTCCCCTGTGCTGTCAATTTAGTTTGTGAGAAACTATATTACAGCTGTAAAACAGATAAATTCAATATGACCTGACTGTTATTACAAATATCTTTCAGGTCACGGGGAGTGATTAAAAGCTTAGATTTTACAGTCCATCCACTAACCTTGCCAGCAAAAGCAGTAGACAGAAAAGGAGAAATCAAACTTGGGCCCCTGTTACTGTTCACAATACCTTTTGGTCAAAGTTTCTGTCTAATGTGGATGAAATGAAATTGGGAAAACTCTGTGTGAGTCCAGTATGTTGTGGGATAAAAAGCTCTGCAGCTTAAAACAATGGTTGAATTCCAATTTGATCACATGACCTACAGTACTTGAGCAACATACAAAAGCTTTTCAAGAGTAACATGGAAGGGCAGGCTGTGCCACCGGCTCCAACTGAAAAAAACTTTTCCTCGTGCCTGTGTTCTAATTTTTTCTCTTAAGTTGTGTAAGAGAAACATTCAAAGAGTGTATAATATATTATACATTCACATGATGAAAGCAGCGTGTACAGTATAATTCCATTGATACATAACACAAATGGCTAAACTTTATATATAAATAGCTGATATATTTATAAATAACACGCAATCAACAATTTGGTCTTTTCTAGGTTCTTGAATTTATCTAGACTTTTTCACTACAATGCAGTTTTACAAATGACCTTCATCTGTGATATTTTATGCAAGCAGAATGAATCAACACCCGAGAGGAGGACTGTTGTTGAGAGGAGGAAAGGTAAAAGAGAGTTGCATCCTGCGGATATGCAACATAATTTAAATGGGAGAAAGAAACAAAGTGTGCGTGTGTGTGTGTGCGTGTGTGTGTGTGTGTGTGTGTGCGGTTCAGAGATGTCAGAGAATGGGAGATGAAGACGCTGCGTAATGAGGTCCAAAGACCTTGTTCTCACCTCCCAAGTGTAAATTTCATGAATTACTAAAAAAAAAACTGGCTGGTGTTGCAGTGGACGACACGGTGCATCAGAGGGCTCTGATAAGAGGGGAGACTGGGGGGGGGGGTGTCTTTGAAATGCTAACAAGACGTCGTAGGACACCACAGCGCTAGTGCCGCTGTGGCTAATGATGACTTGGTGGCCTGCCATCAGACGAGCGGCGAGCTTTAATTGTTTGGGGATGTTTGGGTGAGGAAGTGGGGCGGTCCACTGCGTCCTTCCTGGCACCTCCACAAAGAACCCGCAAGTTTTTCAAAGGAGAAGAAGAAGAGGACGTTTCTCTCACCATGACATGAATTATTCAGCCCCGTACCGTCTGATGACCATCGTGCGTCGCGGCAGCGGCAGGGGTTTGTCTTCGTGACCTCGACGTGCTCAGAAACGGACCGCGAAGCCATCGGGGGTTATTTGTGAGGTAACACATCTGAGGGAGTCCTTCCATGAAGGGTCATCATTAAAAGATGAGCCCTCGTGTTTTCATTAGCAGGCGTGTGATGAAAACTCCTCCTAACGAGGTTCCCGGACCTCGTTGGGGGCCTCTGAGGCAGCAGACTTATGAATTACTAACGGCCCGGCCAGCGGACGCGAGGGTCCTCAGAGGGACGCCCTGGCGCTGGGTCGGGGTCCGTCACCACCGCTGCCCCAGCTGGTGGACGGTTTCATGGAGGGCCTGGTGGCCTGCCATCACAAAGCTCGCTTTGTCACACACGGGAACGCTAAAAGTAGGACGTTATGTGTCGTTACATGGCATTAAAGCTTCGGGTTTACACGATTGATTATTCTTTTTGTTCATTTGAGCCGGTCCTCTAATTAGCGAGTGCATGGAAGCGAAAATATGGGGCGCGTGTGAATAAATGTAGAAGCTTTGTAAGATGTAACTAACTAGTTTACTTCCTCTTCCACTTACTGGTATTTTAAATGGAACAGAACCATCCAGACTGCGTTATTAAACATAAAAATCAGGACAATACGGAAAACCTAATGTTTAAAAAAGAGAAACAACAACACTTTTGCAGTAATTTTGTGTTTTTATCTCAAAACGTCTTTTTGCTATTAATATATTCCTGTTTTTGCATTTCCGTCCTGAAGCATATGCCGAAAAGGAAAATTGAGACGGGAAAGTTTGTCATGTTTTCATTCTTTCTCACAACACTTTAAAGGCATTCAGGTTTTGGTGAAACCAAGAGAGCTTCAGGGTTCCTCTCTGGTTCTGAGCACATGGCGTCCATTTCTTCCAAGAAACAAAAAAACAACAACAAACAATCAGGAACATAAATCACAGCGCCACCTACATGCAAATTAATTAAAATGACCTGTGTGGTGTGTTCATGGACACTAGATCAGTGTTCTTCAACCCTGGTCCTCAAGGAACGCTGTCCTGCATGTTTTAGATGTTTCCCTGCTCAGTCACATTTGATTGGATGGCCATCAGCTGGTCTTCAAGGTCTTCTACCCATGTCTGTCAATGAACCACTAATTAGAGCCAGGTGTGTTTGAGCAGGGAGACATCTAAAACATGCAGGACAACGTTCCTTGAGGACCAGGGTTGAAAAACACTGATCTACACACAGTATCTATGCACATCTTCAGGACACAGATTTCCTCTACTGCAGGGATCACCAAATGGCGGACCGCGGTCCGGATCCGGACCCAGACACCGTACTATGCAGACCTGGACCCATAATTATTAAATTATTTAGGTGGTTTTAAATTTGTTAGGACATTTCTATTTTCATGGCACCATTTTTGATGTCGGTCCCTGCTGACCAGGACACACGGACCAATCAGATGAAAGTTAAGTCATCCCACGTGATATTACCCAGCCAATCAAATACTGCGGCTCTGAGCGGGACAGATGAGAGGGAATGGAGACGTGGACAGAAGCTAAGAGAACAGGAGATGGGCAGAAAAGACGGAGAAGCGAGTGAGTGAAAGGCAGAAAAAAGTAAGATACAAAAATAAATACAGTGGTACCTTGATTTACGAGTGTCCCGACATACGAGGTTTTTGAGTTACGAGTCGTCATTTTGTCGATGTTTTTCTTCGACTTGAGCATAAATTTGTGTTACAAGTTCTGAAGCTTCAGCTGCACCGCTGCCACCTGACCAAAGAAGCGTCTTTTGTGTTTTGTGCTCGCTACAACACGTTCCTCACTCTGAAACAATCTGGGTTTTTATTGAAACACGCTGCAGATGAAAGTGAAGAAAGTGTGATACGTTTTTTTTCCCCCCCAAGTTGTACACCTCCTCCACCAGCATCTTCCATTAGTCCAAGTGTCTGATCTCCAAGATACATAAACGTTATAAAACCAATTTATTTCTTATATTCACTTTTATATTTTATTATGTTTTTATTCAATGTTTATTATTTATAAATAAACTTAAAGACGTAACAAAGGAATTGGGGTGGTCTTTTTGGGCGGCATGAAACGGATTAATGGCATTTCCATTCATTTGAGTGGAGAATATTGATTTGACATACAAGCTATTTTACTTAAAAGCTCAGTCACAGAAAGAATTAAACTGTAGCTCAGGTGCCGCTGTGGTCATGGCGATGAAAACAGAACTCCTTCATGTAGTTTAGTGGGATCTATGCTGAAGTAGTCAACGTCTGTCTGTCAACCATTCAAAACATTTCTACAATGCTTATTGACACTTAACATTAAAACATGAGATTTGAAAGAAAAAAAAAATTAAAAGATGCATCTTAAAATGGACGCAAAAGTTACATGAGAACAAACTGAATAAACTGAAGCAACACTTCCACTTTTTTTTGGTTCAGTGTTCAGGTTTAAAATCCATCCAGTTAAGCTCCAGCTCAGTTCAAAGAGGGAAAGAAAGACTATTAAACTGACCAGTTATTTAAATATAGGAAT